>JAUTXW010003635.1:397500-605425 GCA_030620095.1 Kuschelorhynchus macadamiae
ATTCCAGGTCAAACCCTGAGAAATGGTAGCCCTATCCACGCATGATTTTGGAGGAGGTGATGTTTCACATTTACAATACTTCTCTCTGAAGAGGAAAGCCAAAGTAACTATTCAGTGCATTTTAAACTAACTCTCTCTAACCATAAATAACATTGTAATATACTATAATAATTTTCGTACATTCAACATATCAGTACTTTGGTGGCCGTGCTTATTTATAACCGACTGCTCTTTTTTTAAAGCAATGAAAATTCCACAGAAAAATCCTGTACATGGCTAAGAGCCATTAGTACGAAGATGGACAGGATTAATGTAAATTGTATTTCAACAATATCGACGATGGGTACTCGGAAGTCGTGGACGACTGCGATAGAAGTACGACGAATATGGCACGGTCAGGTGGACAATGGCTGCTTTTACGACTGCACAGTAGCGTATAAAAACCTCAAGTTGATGTGAATACAAATAAATTAATAATGTTCAATTTTAATTTGCCTTTTGGATGTGTAATAAAATGCACAAAATACTTACATTATATATTTTTATTTTATTTTCAGGGTTCCTGTTTATGTTTTGAACAGACTCAGAAGCTTAATTTAAGAAGAGAGAACCGAGAAAATGTTCAAAAATTCTATTATAAGAGGCATTATATTCTCATGTGTAGTTCTTTAGATAAATAATAAGTTTATTTATTCGATGAAGTAATCTGAATGTTTTCTTTCTTTCTAAAACATTGTTTTTATTACAGGGTTTTTGTCAATTTTATCAGTTGTGTTTAAAGATAAAGGCACTAAACCTCGTACATTTATAGTCAGCAAGAAGTCACCCATTTAAAGAAATGATAGAAGATAGACGACTCAACTAATACCTTAAAGAAGCATAAGACAAAATTATTTCTAAGAATCACCAGATTGTCGTCAAAATCTAGTCTAGCAAACAAGTAGAATAGTTCATGTAGTTGTTCCCAGGCCGGTTTATCTGATGAGTTTTGGTATAGATAAGATTTACTCAATCATTACTTGCTTTTTTTCAGGCCCGACGAGAGGGTGGGGTCGGGGATGTCTACCCCTGGACCTGGACATTTTGAGTGGCCCGGATTTTTTCGAAAATCATGTGTGCTGATTATCAACTTACACTTAAGTGGTAGTTTCCGGTAATAAAGGCCAATGAAAACACGAAATGTGTACCGTTTCTTTTTTTTATTCGTCAACTTTATCACACCATTCGCCTGGGCTCGTATTTTCTCTTGGCGGCCCTGTACTTTTTTTAATGTATTTTTTTTATGTTTTTATACAGGGTGCTAGTAAATAAGTGCGACAAACTTCAGGAAGTGACGAAAAAATAATAACAGTTTGCTATATAAACGTCGTTGAGAGGTAGATTAGATAGATAGAATTGCATATTTTTTGACATGCAATTAAGAATTTTGTATTCATCATTGGCGCGTATACGGGTAATGATCTCAATTTTTTTAAAGAAAAATATGGTACGGCACTGAGACATTTCAAATTGAAAACTATTTTTGAATTCCCCGTTCAATTTGTGACAAAAAAACCTCTCTTGCCTTTTTTTCGAATGGGGAGCGGTTTTCACGTAAAAAAAATAAAACATCTTAACTCGTATTTTTCATTTCTTTAATACATTATCTAGTAGGCTAGTGTCAACATTTATCTGATAAATACGAATATTTTAACGAAATGTCAAATTAGCGTTTCTTTATTCTTAAGCTTTAAGTTTGAACATTATTGTTAATAAATAATAAATTTTTCTTTTATCGAAAAGAATGAAAAATTTTCCAAATGCCGAATTGTCAGATATGGATTTTGTTTATGATCGAAGTAATGGAAATCGTCGGCAACAAGCTCGACGATTGTATGATGAGTTGTATCCAGGTCGAAGGGTACCCATCACACAGTATTTGTTCGTCTTCACCAACATTTACGCGAAAATGGTACATTTTAGAAACAAACGGCTGACTACAGACGCCCTCGAGAAGTGCGAACTGTGCAATTAGAAGAGGCTTAGTTCTCCAGTTAATTGCGGAGTCACCAGACACAAGCAATCGAAAAATTGCCAACGTATTGAACGTAAACAACTTCACTGTATTTCAAATTCTTAAACAAAAGCTATTGTACCCGATTCATATTCAACGTGTGCAAGCTCTGCTACCTAGAGAATTTTTTCCGCGCCTGTTTTTTTGCCAATGGATTCTTCAAATCGCTCAAATTCCAAATTTTTTAAATGGCGTTTTCTTTACTGACGAGGCTACTTTTGGACGACAGTGTATACGAAATTTCCATAACAATCACTTATGGGCTGAGGAAAATCCACAAGGAATCTTTGAAGCGACATTTTCAGTATCAGTTTTCAATAAATGTATGGCTTGGGATAATAGATGATCATTTAATCGGTCCACATTTCCTCCCACAACGACTAACAGGCGAATCTTACCTTAATTTCCTACAGGAATAGTTAAATGATCGTCTTGAAGAAATTCACTTATCGTTTATGCAGGATGGTGCACCAGTTCATTTTAGCATTAATGTACGTAATCACTTAGATAGAGTATATCCAAATCGTTGGATAGGAAAGGGAGGTACGGAAAATTGGCCTGTTCGATCGCCGGATTTAAATCCTCTAGATTTTTGCATTTGGGGTTTTCTTAAGTCATTAGTTTATTCCATTCCGGTCGAAAATGTTGATTACCTGAGGAATCGCATTATAGCTGAGTGTTAGACAATAAGAAATACACCGGGAATATTTGCGCGAATACGACAATCAATGAGGCGAAGAGTTGAATCTTGTATCACGTCTGAGAGAGGTCATTTTCTACATTTGTTGTAGCTTTATGCCGATCTAAAATTTTATTAGTGATATTTGTTATTGTTCTGGTTTAATATGATTGTTAGGCAGTTCCTGATAATGTATTAAAGAAATGAAAAATACGCGTTAAGATTTTTAATTTTTTTGCATAAAAACCGCGCCCCATCCGAAAAAAGGCAAGAGAGATTTTTTATCACAAATTGAACGAACAATTCAAAAATGATTTTTAATTTGAAATGTCTCAGTAGCGTTCCATTTTTTTCTTTAAAAAAATTGAGATTATTATCCATATGTGCGCCAATCATTAATATAAAATTCTAAACTGCCTGTCAAAAAATGCGCAATAACGACCTCTTAAAACCCATCAACCGGTTTTAGAGCAATAAATAAATCGTCAGATTTTAACAAAAACTTTACCATCCCGTATCTCGGAAAACGAATCATTTGCGGACATACCTTTATATAGCAAGCTGTTATTATTTTTTCATGCCCCTGAAGTTTGTCGCACTTATTTATTAACACCCTGTATTTTATCATCTGATATATGAAGCATTTTAACTGGAATTTTCGAGGTTTCGATCCGTCTATTTTGTTTTAGATTTAAAGTTGTTTAAGTTTAAAAGTTTGAATCATTAAAAATTTTTTTTTATTTTAATATTTGCAACTCAGTACTTTTGATTCATATTTTAATTTTTTGCTGCTTTCCTAAAAGCAATTGTATTTTAAATATCTTAAATTTTGTTTTTCCTCGCATGTATTCCGTTTTAACTATTAAATGCCTAAATTTTTAAAAGTTTTTTTTG
This sequence comes from Kuschelorhynchus macadamiae, assembly GCA_030620095.1. Taxonomy (NCBI): domain Eukaryota; kingdom Metazoa; phylum Arthropoda; class Insecta; order Coleoptera; family Curculionidae; genus Kuschelorhynchus; species Kuschelorhynchus macadamiae. The sequence goes on from JAUTXW010003635.1 coordinate 401,127, forward strand.
ATAATGAAAAGTAGTCTGGCGGTTGGTCATCTAAATTTCAAATCTCTACAGCGGAAATATTAAAGAACTATTAGTTAATTATAATTATGATATTTTTGCGCTCTCTGAAACTTAACTTCACGATCGTATATTGAGTGACAAATTGCGGATTGATGGCTATAGTCTCGTGAGATCAGACAGATAGAACATCTATGGTTATCAATAAAAGTTGGAAATGTGATAATTCTGATAGGACTTTGCTACAGACCGCTACATTTAGAAATACTCTATTAACTTTTTTTTATCTATGTTTAGGAAGCAGGCAGTTAGTTGATGCTTGTTTATTTGCACGTTAGTGATAATATTTACTCTTTTGGCGACGTAAACGCTGACATGCTGATAGTTTTCGTACCCTGTACATTTAGTGATCCGTCAAGGATGGCACAGCGGTCCTGTGCAATATTGGATGTCATTGTCGCCAGACAACCACATTTAGTATTCATCATATCATATCGGACTATGATCTAATATTATAAACCTGGAAAGGCCAAGCTTAGTTTTTATTCATTTAGGGATTATAAAAGTCTTAACGAAGATCTATTAATTAGATACTTGCAGGAATTTTCTTGCAAGATGTTTTTTCATACGAGGTGTAACTTTTTTGTATGGCCGTCTTATTGATTTATTTAACTATCATGTGCTGTCAAGAAAAATATACAAACTACTAAGTCAACTCCATGGTTAACCGATAACCTAAAATGTATGATGATGCTTAGGGATCGAGCGAAAGGAAAATTTAGAGAGATAAGAACATCGGAACTTTTAAAAAACACTAAGAAATTTGGCAATTCCCAAATATTTTTCGTGATATTATACTGATCTATTCAATAACTACTTTATAGACAGTATACTATATAATTTTTCCTGTCAATTGTTTGTCAAATTATGAATTATAACAGGGGCATGCGGTGAAATTTTAAGAAAGGAAAGCAATTTTTAGAAACTTACCTATTTGTAATGTAATTCGATTCTTCGATCATTTTTTGCAAATTCGTCAATGACGTCATCATAAAAACGTCGATGCTCCGACATATTTTGGAGAAGTTTATTTTCAATGGCGATGTATGCGAAAGTCTCTCCAGCCCCGCTGAATCTCTCACGAAATTTTTTATACATTTAAGTGTTGAAAAATTGCGTTCTACTGATGAACTTGTGGCAGGTATTGTCAATACTAATTCACACAATTTCGACACTTCGGTGTAGGCATCTTCCAGCTCCTTGTCTTTTAAAAATTGCATTAGTTCCTTAGCGTTATTTTTTGCGTTAATGTCATCAATTTCGTAAATCACTTTTAGTTCAAATCGGTTGAAGAACTGGCCATAATGAAGAAGAGATTTAAACGAATCTTCTGGAAAATATTTTCCTTTAAATGCATGAAAATTGCAGAGCTCGAAGAATTTAAAATCATTTAAACCATTAGATCTAAAGTTTATTTGTTGCTAAATTTGATCGATTATTTCATAAAAGAGGCGTCTGTATGATGTTTGAACATCTCCCACCTTGTCTGTTCGAAGACGCTTGGCTTGTGGCTCTACATTAACGTCATCGTTTTCTCCCAAAATAGGTCAAAATCATCTCTTTTTTGGCTTAACATGGACTTAAAATCATCCACTCTTTTTAGGCAAAAAGCAATATTATTGGTTTTAGTTTGTAATATATTAAAAATATTGTCCGAGGATGAAAATATTTCTGAAAATATGTTCAACAAATAATTAAAATTAACATCTCGTTTCAAACAGATCAAAAACGCCCTCGAACTATTTATTGCTCCCACGTTTCACTATTTTCTATTATATTCTCAAATAGTTCAATCAGTGATTCATGATTTTCAGATACTGTTAACATAAGTCTTCCATTATAGTTCCACATAGTAGGAGCTACTTTGGGCAATCGTTTGTGGACAATGGAGTCCAAGGCTTGTGTACGTTTTGTTGACTTGGAAAAAAAGCAGCCATGCCACTTAAAGTAACGAAAAATAATTTACACTCTTTAATGTGATTGATGGACTGGGATAAAACTAAATTTAATTTATGGGCGAAACAATGGACAAACACAGCACTTGGGAAAGTTTCTCGAACTTTAGCTTGCAGACCCCCTAATTGTCCTGCCATCACTGCAGCTCCATCATAGCTTTGAGCAACTAATTTTTTCTCTCCATTAATTTCTTTAGTAACGTTATAAACTACGGTATATAATGCATCTGCTGTACGATTTTCGGACACATTCTTAAAACCTAAAAATCGCTCTTGAATACTTCCGTCTGTTTTAACGTAGCGTATTACTATAGATAATTGGCTAAAATTAGTGATATCAGTTGTTTCCTCCAGAACAATAGCAATGAACCGCTCCTCGCCAATCTCCTGCTTAACTCTTTTTAGAATAATGGTTGCAATAGAGGAAATTAAATCATTCTGGATTCGATTCGACGTTCCGCGAAAAACGCTAGACTGCTCTAAATGATTTTTTAAGCAATCATCATATTTAGCCATTAAATTAAGTAAATCTTGAAAATTTCCTCTATTTGAAGAAACCCTTGTTTCGTCATGACCTCTAAATCCCAATTCGTGCTGTCCGAGAAAACAAACAACATCGATAAGTCTTCTTAATATTTGCCTATTTTTATCGACTAGTTCATTGTGTTGGCTTTGACTAATTTCCAACTGTTTATTAAGGGCGCGCGTGTTCAATTCTGGTTTTGCCGAAGACTTTTTCTTTTATGGCGGCCTGTAAATGCGCTTTGGACAGCTTTATGGAAATTGTTTAAATCGGAAAATTCAGTTTTATACCAGAGATCTTTTTCATTTTCAAAAAGTAAACATGGCCACCAAATAATTTACTTATATTTTCACACCCTGCTAGCCGTTTAAACTGCTCGTATTATTTTTCCAGATAAAAATGTCTAATACAGTTTTTCATTTTTGTGGTTAAATTTCTCATAGGCGGTTTTGCCCTTCCTTTGGAAATTATTTGAAGCCTATCAGCGCAGTTTAATGTTGAAAATCCCTTTATTATTAAGACATACACCACACATTCACACACACTCTTCTTACTAAATTCTCCCACAGTTTCAACGTTATTACCGACAGCCGAAGTTGACGGTATTTGCATATCCACGTCCGTATTATGTCTTCCATATCGCACCATGCATGACGCGACGTACGTATCACACAACACACGGATAGCCCTTCAAACAAAGAACCTACTCCAACGATAGCTTCCGCCACTGCTTAAAGCACGCGACTGAAATGCAAAAATTGCAAACAGCCGGTGGAAAGTTCAATAACCTCTGGCTCGATTCACAGGAAGTCAAGCATACAGGACTCGGCTGCAGAGAAACTAGCGGCCCGCATAGGTTCTATTCGATATTCTATTGTGGCTGGGTCGGAGTCAAGGCGGCATTTATTATGGGCTTGATAATTAAGATAATATCTTAGCATTTTTAATATATACATAATATATATTGTAATTTTTTTGGGGAAGTACTGCTTCACTTGCTTCCATGGACTGCACGCCTCTGAATTTTAAGTTAGAGACAATGAGTTTATGAAGTATTGAATCGAATAGCTGGCAAAAAGTATGTTTGGCAGCAGCAGTTGTTCTTATTTTTTATTTAATTTTTATTTTCTGTATAAACCACCTCCGAATTCTCAATTTAATTTAATTTTTATTTTATTTTACCTGCTAAAAGTGGGTTTATACACTTTTAGTATCACTCATGAAAAATAATCCAATCACACATTTTTATTCTTTTCGACCAACAAAATTTTTAAAATTAAAATTGAAATAAAACTCATGATTACCAATATTTTGCCGTAAAATTAAGAAATATATTTCATAAATACACCTAACCATAAACTTTCATAAAAAGTTAGACTTAGTTCTTTTTAATTTTTAACTAACAACCATAAACTAAAACTTAAATAAATAACTTAATATTTTGTCATGGAACCATTATGTTCGATTACGTCGCGCAATCTTTGAGGCATGCTTAAGACCAAGTCTCATGTATATTCAGGGGTCATTTCGTTCCAAGCTCGAACCATTGATTGTCGAATATCATCTTTATTACGAGGCCGAAATCCTTCCGTATAAATTTGTTTGGTCATTTGCCCCCAGACGTTTTCAATTTAATTCAAATCAGGGCTTTTTGAAATCCAGGGCAAAGTTTCCATATTATGATTTCGTAATATATTTTGCACTACTCTAGCTCGATGTATAGGTCAATTATCATGTATAATACAAAGTTGTCTCCTAAAACTGGCCTCACAGAAGGTGACATAATGTTTTCTATTATATTGCAGTAAACATCTGCATTAAGCCTTTCATCAATCACTGCACACACTCCTGGAACCCTGATACTTATCCATCCCCAAACCTTTACAGAAAAACGACCACTCTGGTTTATTTTCCGTGTATATCTCTCATCATACCTCATCCCAACAAGTCTGTACACGTGCTGAGTTCCATTATGGCATGATTGAAAAGTTTTCTCGTCAGAAAATATCACATTCTCCCGGAAATTATTTTGATTTTCATAATTCCTTGCAAATAACAACCTCCTCTGCTTATTAAATTGTGTAAGGAATATTTTATTAGAATCAGCACGATTCGAGGTTTGACAACCGTATCCTTCTTGCAGTATTTGCAGAACCTGTGAAATTGATTTCTGCTTTAGCCTTTACTGCAGTTTGAAAAGGATTGTTTTTATGGAACTGCACCAATTCATGGTCTTGATATTCTGCAATTTTTTGCTTGGCTAATAAAACGGTGTTTTTGCTTACATGCACTTCTGCTGCAATTTCTTTAATTTTTTTTCCATCCCGAAATCAAGTAAAAATTATTCACTTTTGCAACTCCGTTAGGCATGATGTATAAAATGTGGACAAATTAAGTATTTGGTTTCCAATCCTAGGTTAACTTTGTCATTGCCATTCTAGGTTAACTTGGAATAATAGTTCAGGAGAGTAAAATGAGTAATTTTTGTCTCAGTTACTTTTGGTGACGATGGTACCTTCTTTTAACAATACCAATAATTATGTCATCCCATTTTATAATGAAATTAAAATTTCTACCTCTGAATTTAATTTCCGCCTAGTGACGAGTGATTTTTATAGGGCTCTATATCTTTGTTGTAAATATTATTATTTCTGTATTCTTAGATAAATTGTATCCTGATGTTTTAAAAGGTGAGTTGATAACGCAATTAAAAACTACTAAAATAAAGTTTTATATCTTAGTAGCCTCATTAAAAGGAAAGGGGGACCGTAAATACGTTCAGATCTAGAGCTTGAAAAATGTTTAATCCGGCATGGTCTGTGATCAGCTTGCTCAGATCAGATCAAGATACCAACGCAGATTTTAGTTACAGCTTCACTTTCCACCCGAATTAGCAATGTATTTCATATAACCAAGTTTGAATTACTAGTTCAACTTGAGCTAAAAATTGCTCATATATTACTTGTTATAATTGGTCAGGACAAAGCGAGAAACTTACTGAATTATATTCAAATTTAATACCTATAATATACATACATCGACAAAAAATTCCAATTTCGATGATCGCCAATAAGTCTGAAACGCTGAGTTGTAGACCCAAATTTTAATATATACATATATATATATATATATATATATATATATATATATATATATATATATATATATATATATATATATATATATATATATATATATATATATATATATATATATATATATATAAATATATATATATATATATATATATTATATATATATAAATTTAAAAATGTTGATTTGATAGTACATAAAAAAACCCAAGAAAAATGTCAATGAATATTTGTGTTTAAATTTTTCCTCTCTCTTTTATGATTCTTCAGATAACGGCGGCTTATTTTAGATACCCTTTACAAATGCCTGAGTAATTTACAAGGAGTATAATTTTGTACACAACGTGCTTTCTACTTCTTACTCAGAGCCTTAAAGGTCCACCACTGGCTTTATGTCAGACCATTCTTCTTTTAATTTACAATAGCGATTGCTTTGAAGTACTGAAAAAGATTCCTTGTTTAGCTTTTAAATCTTGCTTGATGGTTTCTTAATTAACCGATCCCGTTCGAATCATTACCATGGGCAAGAGATATGGGTCTCGATGTTTCTTAACTTTTTTGTCATTCATTTGCCAGCCAAATCTTGCAATGTATCGAAGGAAATATATATTTTTGACTAATAGCATGTAGAGTTTTTCCAGAAATGTATGTGTAAATAATTTGTTTAATTGAATGTCGACAGAATATTAATATTTGTTTCTCATCAAAATTTAAATGTTATGTTTAGTTTTTTTTTTTTCTAAAATCTACTCCATATTTTTTCCCAATAAGGTTGGTTAGGTATAATAGCTTTTCTGAACCTCTCCACCAATATTTAATAAGTTTTATTTATTTCTTTATTTATCTATTTATCCATTATTTTCATGTGCAATTTTTGTGAGTTCTGCGCTAAAGAAAACTTAAATTGCCAAAGCAATCATTTCTTTTTTGCTTTTTATTTTGCTGGCAAAATACGTCATAAGTTTTAATGATACGCATTAGAATACAACAGAAAAAACCTTCTGAAATGCCTTAAATTTAATATATTGGAAATGTGCCCCAAATATATTCTGAAAATTTTTTTCCAAAGTTGGAGTTATGTCATTTGTATCACATTTCTAACCAATATGTATTGTCCTGTATATAGCATATTAAATTATATGGATACATGAGTTTATACAAAGTTTAAATCAAAATGTCCTATTCGAAAGAAATATTGGATATACACTAACAAAATGGCATCATTTCTAAATTTGTCTAAAATTTTGGGTGCCGCATATCAATTGTTGGCCAGTTTAGCTGAACAAGAACTCACATACAACTGTTTGTTGACTGGTAGGCGGGAAACCATTCTGTCGACTATCCACGATCTTGATAAAAAAAAAAAAACAAAAATAAACATTTTCTTGACATATTGACGAATGTAAGTAACAACTGTACAAATCGGCGAACGTAAATAAATTCTTTTGAAAGGCAAATCTTAAAATACTTCGATCAATATACACGAGATCAGCTACGAAAATATATAAAAAGGGAGGGGGGGAACTTTTTTTTTTAAATTTGTGTAATTAGGTATGGACTTTAGTTTGGGTTAGACTCTGATGTGTAGCAAATTGTTTAATTGTGTAGAGTTTTCAAATGTCTATTTGTAAGTGAGCGTTTTGTTTTTTCTTAAAAGTGTTTTTCATTTTCATCGCTCTCCCACCGTCAAAATCTAACTTTTTTCTAAAGTATTTTTTCGGGTTGTTCTATATGTGAATTCAAACCACAACAATTACGTTTATTTTGTTTAAAATATAAAATAAGGTGACGCTTTATTAATAATAATACGTCTACTACACCAAAATGTTATTTGTTCCTTCGGTTTGGTTATTATTATCTAGTTTGTATTTCGTTTTCGAGCTAATACCTAAGAGATAAGGTAAGATAGATATATGTTATAGTAACTTTGTTGCCATGCAGTTATGTGATAAGTGATATTCAAATTTTATTTTTTTTTCCTCGCTGAAAATATTATTTGTTACGTTCATTTTGTGAAAACCAATAAAATATGAAACAAGCAGACACTTTAACTACACTGGCCGACACGATTTATCTAACACAGGCCAGCTCATTATTTTCACAATGGAAATACCCTCCCAATAATAAAAAAAAATACTGGGAAAGTCCTAATACGTACCATTTTTTAATAGCCTAATTAGAACCTTTTATATTGACAGGTAAGAAATTTTATTGTGGGGCGGCTAAAATAGGTCCATTTTACAACGGAAAAATTACCTGGAATGGGTTGTTTACAACATTAGATATAAAATAAATGTTAAACATCACTCTTGTTGAGTTTCGAATTGAGTGATTCTCTGTGTATCGATAAGCAAGAGTATGCGAAGACGAGAATGTCGAGTCAAACGCGCCGAAGTTACAAAATTTTTCCTGACAAATTTTTTTATATTTGTGGAGAATTTCTGGTGAAATCACAAGCCGGGCCATTTTCCGAAAATGTAAAAAAAACCTACTTTAAATATTTTGGTGTGCTAATTGGGGATCAAGATAAGTGGTGGGCTCTCCATGTGTGCTGTGTTAGTTGTAGTGTATCATTGGTGCAGTGGATGAAGGGAAAGAGAAAAAGTATGCCTTTTGCAATGCCAATGGTATGGCGAGAACCCACCAATCATTCTGACGATTGTTTTTTTTTTGCCTGACAGAGACTGAAGGTTATTCCAAAAAGGGAAAGCACAATATAGAATATCCAAATTTGCAATTTGCCATACGACTTGTTCCTCATAATGCGTAATGTTCAAAGAGAATTAAATGATTTAGTACGTGATTTGAGGTTATCCAAGCAACAGTCAGAACTTCTGGGTTCCCGTCTTAAGAAATGGAACCTGTTGGCCACAATAGACCACAGAGTCGCAGTGGAGGGTCGGTTTGATCCACTCACTTTTAACCTGTTGGCCAAAGAAACAAAAATTACGAATTTCAGAAAAAGAAATGCTATGTTTTCTGAATTCTACAGCATGGAAAATTCGTTGTGCGCGTGTACTGATATAGACAGTTTAATGCAGGAAATTGATTCTCCCCGTGAGTGGCGCTTATTCATAGACACATCTAAATATAGCTTAAAAGCTGTGTAATTGCATAATGGAAATTTAAAACCCTCTATACCAGAAAGAAAATTATGAACATATGCGCACGATTTTGGATAAAATAAACTACAATAGGTATAAATGGCAGATGTGTGGGGACTTAAAAGTTATAGCGATTTTAGTGGGACTTCAGGGGGTATTTACAAAATATTGCTGTTTTCTTTGTTTATGGGACAGTCGTGCAATAAATCAGCATTATGTAACAACAATTTGGCCAGAAAGAAGCGAATTCCAACCGTGATCTTAAAATGTTAAATTTATACCTCTTGTTGATCCCAAAAATGTCCTTTTGCCTCCTCTTCACATTAAACTTGGGCTAATGAAAAACTTTGTGAAGGCTTTGAATAAAGATGGTGATGGATGTAAATACCTAAGACAAGTCTTTCTCCAGTTAAGTGATGCCAAATTAAAAGCAGGCATTTTTATTGGGTCACAAATCAGAAAATTGCTGGACGATGTCAATTTTACAGAAAAGCTTACCAGGCAGGAACTCAGAGCATGGAATTCATTTGTTAATGTAGTAAGAGGATTTTGAGGCCACAATATGGATGAAAATTATGAACAATTAGTTAATGAACTCCTAGATGCCTATGAAGCGCTTGGTGCCAGAATGTCATTAAAAATTAACACAGCAGGGTAAAAGGCTTCACCAAGATATCAGAACAATGAAAATTCGGTACCAAGGACGATGGGATCCAGCCATCATGGGTGACTACTGTTGGTTTTTGAAGAGAGAAGATATGACACCTCATAAACGGAAAAAATAAAGTTTAATTATTGTTTTAAGTTAATATTTTTCTCGTTTGGTTTTCTCTTAGATGTATGGTATGTTTAATAGGCGAAAATTGTAAACATAGTCAATAAACAGGGTTAAGAATTTTCTGAAATCATTTTTTCTATAGATATCGAGTATCGTAACATTCGATATGGTTCTACAGCTCTAACAAGAAAACCCTACGTACTACAACTTTCTATTTGTCATTTTCGTATTTGGATAGGTCCATTCTATTAGATTATGCTATTCTGATTTGTGTTACAAAAAAAAATTTTTTTTTGTCGGCTAGTGTTATTATAATCCCTATACTAAACCAAAGTTTTATTTCTTCCTCCCTAATAATATGTTTATTTTTTATTATCTAGTTTGTATTTCCTTTTTAATCGTTAGTACATGTCACCTTCCTATTAGAGTGCTAATAACCAGGAGGTAAAAGGTAAAGTAGATACTTTATTATAGCACAGTCCATTTATTCAACTTTATAGGAACTTAGTTGCAAGTTGAAATGCGATCATATAAGTGATTTTTCAAATTTTTTTACTTACAATTAAAATATTATTTATCACGTTTAGTTTGTTTAAAATTGATAACATATTTATATTATTAGGTGTCCTTCTTTGTTACCCTGTCTCCTGGATTTTTGTACAGATTTTGACGGATCTGTCCTGGATTATGGAAATTTATAGTTGGCAACTCTAGGGGGGTGGTTTTAGACCACCTGACTACGTGTCTGCGTTCATGGATTTCTTATTGGTTTTACTAATACTAACTAATAACGATTTTCTAATAAAGTACCTATGCTCGATAATTATGTACCTTTAAATATTTTCTGGTCCAGTAGATTGTTGGCAACTAGTCAGTTAATTGCCGCTACAATTATATTTTCTTATTGTCAAGTCACCGAGCACCAGCTTCTACTTAATCTAATTTGACGCGTCCTCTTTTAAGCACAGCTACAAATCGGTTGCAGAATAAAGGATAGTCCTGCTGACACTCCTATTAAAGAGAACATAAGACTTTAATATCGCAGAAGGTCCTATCTTCCATTTTATCTTTCAAAGATGCAAATTTAGAGAGATGAAAACTAATCCTTATAGAGGGACAAGTTGTTCACTTTCCCACGCCTACGCAAGTACTTGCATAGTCATGTGATTGAAAATCGATAGGTTATTGTCGATATTTATTTTTATGTTAAGAATTTATTTAAGAATCTAGTATACAATTAAGTGCTTTAAAGTTTTGACAATTTAAATTAAAATGTATGCCTAAGAAGATACTTGTTCTAATTTTTGTGGTACAGTAGTACAATATCACAGTAGTATAGTCAAATGCGGTCTTATCGTGTGGGTCCAAAGGTCACCAACATTATGAATCAAATCAGAAAACACAGGGAATACCAAAATGTTGTGTGATTCTTTTATCGAGCTATTAAATCTCGATGGGCTATTTACAAATATACAGGGAGAAAGAGAATAGTGTTTTTATTATATTGCGCAATATTATTAAGATAGCCACTTAACGATATTATTTTATATATTAAATGCCGAGGGACTAATTAAGAAAATTCGCTAAATATGTATTTGGTTAAAATTTTTTGGTTTGCAAAAACAAAAATACACAAACTGGCAAGCGCCTTAATAAAGTCGGAAGGCGGTTCGAATCAGTAGAACAATCAGGATATGTTTTGTTTATATAGCCACTTAATGAAAGCGAGATTTTTGTATCAATCACCAAAAATTATAAGCCCCGCTTGACCTAAAAATCTAACCACTTATACAGTATCATTTATTTAAATGCAGGCCACCTCTGTGCAAAGAAAACTTGTTTTTTTTGTATTGTGATAACAAAAAAATTTAATTTGGAAAAATATTAAACACTTTTGTTAAAAACACAACATAATTAGTTATTACTTCCCTCGTAAGATTTTTTTTCAGATATTTACGTTACGTTACTAGGGACCCAGGTGCCGAAAAACATGTTTTCTCAATTCCGTAGGTATGTCTGTCCGCCAGTCTGTTTGTTCGCAGCATAGCTAAAAAACTATTTATCCGATTTCTTCAAATTTCAGTCTAAAATTAAGGGCCATGCATGCGAAAAATACAGGCTATATATATATATATATATATATATATATATATATATATATATATATATATATATATATATATATATATATATATATATATATGTATTTTTCGTTAGCCCCGAGTTTCTGGTAAAGCGATTCTCCCGATTTTTTATAGATTTTTGGAAATTTTGTCTTATAATTAATAAAAAAATTTACTTATTTTAAACACGCTTTAAAATTGGAACAAGTATTCTATAATTATTTCTTTATTGCCTACAAAATTACAAATGTACTAAAAAAGTAAGCAAAAAAATGGTGTCAAGTCTAATAAAAACATTTTAAATTAAAATTCACTGGCTAATATCTAGGAGCCAGTGGCAAAAGCACTGAGAATCGGTATAAGGAATGTACAGAAACTTGTGCATGAAAAAAAAACATAATTTACTTCCGAAGAAGATTAAGAAATGTACACGAAAAATCTAAAGGCAAAAGACTTAAGTTACAATGCAAAAATGGATATTCATAATGCAATTTATGATTTATACACGTCAAAGACTAATATAATCCTTCAGAAACTTTTTAACATTATAGACTAAAAAATATCATCATCACTTAAAAAGTCCTTATCTTCTGAGTCGTCCTCAAATGGCGCAATGATTATTGGTGCTATATCGACATCTAGACTCGTTCTCGATTCCACCAATCCCGTATTAATTTCTCCGTATGTTCCACAGATTTCTTTCAGTACTCCGGCGTAATATAATTTAATGAATCTTGCCGAACAATTTGCACTTTATCTGATGTAAGACCATCGTACACGTGTTTTTCGTAATATGATTTTGCCCCAGCCCATGATAATTCTATTGCGTTAAACTGGCAATGGTATGGCGGCAGCCGTAAAACCTCATGTCCATTTTCCCGTAATATTTCATCTACGGAATATATTGTTGGTTTTTTAAATAGATTTTGCCATTAAAAAAAGTTCTAGTTTCAGCATATTGGGTAAAGGATTTTGTTTTTTTTTTTATTAGCCAGTCACTTTTCTTCCAGGATGAAGTAGGTTGTTTATTTAAGATTCTTGAATGATAAGATGCGTTGTCCAGAATGATTAAAGACGGATCATCTAAACTTGGAATCAGTTGTTCTTTTAACCACTTTTCAAACAATTCACAGTTCATATTATCATGGTAGTCCATACTTTTGGATGTTGAAGAAAACAGTAAACTTGCACCTGGGAGAAATCCTGTTGAAGAACCTACGTGCAAAATGTTGAACCGTTTTACCGTCCCACATCCCTTTTTCTCTTGACACTTTTTACAGACTCATCTTGCCAAGATTTCGAATCACTTCGTTTAGAAAATATCCAAGTCTCGTCTAAAACTACCACTTTTCTAAATTTTGAATTAACATTTTTCGTGTATTTCTTTAAAAACTGGATACGCTGACTTGCTATATGTGGCAACTCGCATAAAAATCTTCGATTACTGTCCTTTTTATATCGAAAACCCAACAGTTTTAATAATTTTGAGAACGATTTTAGTCCAATTTCCATTATGCCTCGATTTTTCAAAGCATCTTTTAAAACTTGAAGGGTTATATTAGTTTTTGATGTGTATAAATCATAAACTGCATTATGAACATCCATTTTTACATTGTCACTTAAGTCTTCTGTCTTTGGCTTTTTTCGTGTACATTTCTTAATCTTCTTCGGTAGTAAATTATGCTTTTTTTCATGCACAATTTTCTGCACAGTCCTTTCCGATTCCCAGAGCTTTTGCTACTGTCTCCTGGATATTGGCCGGTGAATTTTCATTTTCGTAATATTTTGTTAGATTTAATACCATTTTATTCTCTTGTGGATGCAAAAAATCCGAAAATTGTTTTCTATTACTCATTTTGTCAATATGACTTTAAAGTGACATCGTTCAAAGATTTTTGCAACTGCTGGTATTTATATGTTTATCCTCTTGTTTCATATGAAAATATCATAGGTCTATCTAATTCATCTTCGGGATTTTACGCGGAGGATATGATTACACGTAATAAAAGAAAAACAAACTTAAAAAGTTTGTCGTTGATAAATCGTATGACCTGCACGATAACACTGCTTTGACTATAGCGTAGGCCGCCAATTTGTTCCGCCATATTGGACTCCTACCAGTTCATACCTGTATCTGACTTGATTTTTGTGCTAAATTTGAAATTAATCTAGTAGGTAGTCTTTTTCATTTTTGTTTCGCCATCTTGGATTTATACCTGTTCATCCCTATCCTATATAACATTTGAATTTTGTACGAAGTATGAGGTCAAATGAGTGAGTAGCTTCGAATATTGAACGACTAGAATTAGCAATAATCACATTTGTTTGTGTCCATAATAGTCAAAGTAAACATAAGGGGTGAAGGGAAACTTCCCCACAGGTTTGCCCGAGTGTGCGAAAAATATAAGGTTCCAACATATCTAATTTGTTTTATACCAAATGCTGCTTTAAATTTTGGCATTGTAAAAATAAATATTACATATATCCATTTTTAAAAGTTGAATATATTTTGTCCGCAAACAATACCAAAACTCTTTTGTATAATGTAATTTAATTTTGCCTTTCATTAGCAAAATTATCAACAACAACAACAACAAAAGTATGCTTTATTGCCGCAGAAAAATTTTACAATTTTATGGACAAAGCAAAATATACCTAAAATAAGACATATCAAAACATTAATCGAAAAGAATTTCGATAGGTCAATGCTTTTTAAAATGTAAATTATCAATTTACCAAATCGTAAAACACACGTTAGAATATAACATAACATTGCCGCAAAACAGTTAATGAATCCTAATAACCTTATAAAAGTAAACAAACACACATGTACGAGGTGAATAATTTCGATGACATTGAAAACAAAATTGCAACTATGCGACCTTAAACTCTATGTTATTATAGTTATACAAATAATTGTGATGTTAAACAGAAGGTATAATGAACTAGTGTAGAATGTAGTATACAAAAAAGAATTAAATTTTGTTTTTAATCCAATACCTAACAAAAATAATTAAGTTTTAAGTGAATGTTCGACAGTTCTTTTCTCTATATGATGATTTTCAAAATTCTATGCTACGAGTTAGGACATGACTTACAAAAGATTTAAGTAAACAAGCGAATTTAGTGACAATTTAAAGAGACTTACTCGCTGTAAAAATCATTAACGCTGTAAAATGGTCTCTCAAAGAGGTATGCTTTGGTGTTTTTTTCGAAATTGTGCAAGCATAGGGATAGATTTTAAATGTACCGGCAGATTGTTGTAAAGTTTTATGGCGTTGTAAATAATTGATTTTTTTATTAATTCTGAGGAAGGAATGGGAAGATATATATCATGCCTAGAGTTTCTGGTAGGGTATACATGTTGTGGCCTTTCTGGGAGGGTGTTTATATGTTTTCTCAGCAAACATATCGTTTCCAAAGTAAATAATGCAGGAAGTGTTAATATTTCATGTTTTTTGAAATAGTATTGGCAGTGAGCTCTATTATTTAGACCAAACAAATAACGAATGGCTTTCTTTTGAAGCATAAAAATACTACGAAATTGCTCGGTGGTACAGCAGCCCCAAAAGGGAAGGCCATAGCGGAGGTGGGATTCAAATAAAGAGAAATAAGTAAGTCTGGCAGAAGGAACGTCTAGTTCTTTTGAAACTGATCGAATGGCGAAGCAGGCGGTAGAAAGTTTTTTAGTTAAGGTGTCAATATGATTAGACCATTTTAGGTTGTTATTTATATTTAAACCCAGGAATTTAACCGACTCTACGTATTCAATATTGCTGTTATGTACCTGAAGTGGTTGTAAAGTTTCCTTATAAGATAACGCCACCGTTTTATCGACATTAAAACAAAGCATATTGGAATCGGTCCAAGCCTTAATTATAACCAAGTCTTTGGAGATACTAGAGTGTAAAGACGTTGTATCAAAATCACTCCAAGTTATGCTTATGTCGTCAGCAAAAAGGGAAATTCTTCCATTAATTTTAAGGTTCGTGATATCATTAATGTATAACAAAAAAAGAATAGGTCCCAAGACTGAACCTTGAGGGACTCCACTTGTAATCAACTTACAATCAGAATCGGAACCATTAGCCCTTACAAGTTGTTGCCTTTTCCCAAGATAAGATTTGAACCAATTTAAAGAAGTACCACGAATTCCATAAAAATTTAGTTTGTTTATCAGAATTTCATGACTAACACAATCAAAGGCTTTCGCATAGTCACAAAAAACTGAGGCAGTTGGGTGGTTGTTATTGAGAGATAAGTAGACGCCTCTAAGCAACGTGAACATGGCGTCGCTGGTGCACTTGTTGGGTAGAAATCCGAACTGCTCCGGGGATATTACCTGATGTTTCAGGAGAAATGGCATAAGACGATTCTTCAGTAGCCTTTCGATGATTTTTGATAGCACTGGTAGTAGTGCAATTGGGCGATAATTGCAAGAGTTAGTTTTTTCGCCGCCTTTATGAAGTGGAATAATTATAGCTGTTTTAAGGCAATCAGGGAATACACCTTTTATAAAGGACCCATTTATTAATGTTGTAAGGGCCTCTATGACTGGGAGTGGCAAGTTCAGGAATATTCTAATTGATAGGCCATCAGTGCTACACGAAGATTTACTTTTGATATTATTTATTACCTTCAATAGTTCAGTGTTGCTAACGGGACTTAAGAAAAAGCTATCAGCTAAATTTTTTGAAGGAGGGAAAAACGAAAGAGGGTCCAAACTTGGCGAGATACTAGAGGTAACATTTTAGCTTACATTAATAAAATAATCATTTAGATCATTAGCCAACATCTATATCCAACCGGCAACATCCAGATTTTTGAAGTTTAACCTTACATTTGAATAGCTTTGTTCTTGAGTGACGATCTGCTTCAAAGGTTTCAAGTTTGTTATTGACTTGTGTTTTAGTATGTAAAAACTTGAGTGATTGCTTTCTAAACATTAATATTCCCAAAAAGTGTAACGTGTGTGGGATTTACTCTTCTAGAAGTAAAAAATCGAGCTCGATTCACCGTAACTACAAAATATCACCTAGAATGTGTCAAAACATTGGCGTACATTCGTAAGTAGATGGTTAGTGGTATCCAAATAAATAAAACAATTCATTTCTTTTTCAAATAGTTATTCTGATTGTAATTCAGATGCATATTATAGATTTATTTATTAACATGCCATATAAATATACACATATCAATTAAACAAATTAAAAAAAGTTCATGAGACGGAAAATGGTTTAGGATTCTGTTTATATGTAATTACTTATTAAGTTATGCAGTCTACAAGATTCAGCTTATTCATCAGATAAGGCTGTAGCTGTAAAATTATTTTTTATTAATTGGATGCAATTTTTGGCTTTTGAATATGTTTTAACGGTTTTGGAAGGAAACATTCATAAACACATTTATGTCATAATAATTTATTTTTTTATACAAAGTATAACACGTTAGTTAGTTTTTGGTCAGTTGCATTATTTTGATAACAAACAGTGTGTGGGAGACATCAAATATTTTATTTGTATATTCTTTTATTTAAGGTAATTATGATTTACCATAAACAAACTTCTGTGTAACTTTTTTATTTTATATTCTATCCTAAGATTTTGAAATAAAATATTCGATATGCAGTCATGGTTATGTAAACAACAGCACACCTTCGTTTGAGTTATTCAAGTCTTAAAATAAAAATATGCAAGTCGGTCTGCTTGAAAGTGATTATACGCACTCATACTTTATTAAATTATATTGAATATGTATGTACTTTTAGGAGGAAACTTTTAGAGAAGCCTGAAACCCCAATAGTCGAAATACATACTGCTGATTCAGATACTCTAAGCTGCAGCGCGTCTAGAACATTAAGTGCATTATCTGAGACTCTAACTGCCACTGAGAGGAGTGAATTAATGTACCCGTAAACCAGTATTCACCATCAAACGTATGCATTTTAGAGTTATATTCTGAATACGGTCAGAGCGACCATACTGAGGATAATTTGAGATTAATAATATTTAACGGTAGACATGTTGTGCACTCTACTACCAAAATAACGTAAATACTAAATATTATAAATAATTAGTCTTGTTTAAGTGAATAAATTAAAATTACATTTTTTCCTTATTGTTTCATGGTTTTACAGTGTGGTCGTGCTTTTTCTTCTGTCAGTCTCTCAGGAAATTATCTCCATTATTATAACATAGAAAGTTAAAATTTGGCATAGTTATAAAATTTTTTTACCCCCATATTTTGTAGTATTTGCTCAAAAATGTGTGTGCAGTGAGGCAAAACAGGCAAATCTTGGTAATTAAAATTTGTTAGGTGCCTGTTTTCAAACGATTTATTTCAAGATTCAAGACCTATGACTTAAGTATAGTTAATGCTATATTAAACGGTTATTTCAGAATTTTAATGTTATAATAATGTGTAATTAGTATTATTAAATAGTAATATAAATTAAAGAGGTCGTTTACAGAAAATCATCCATGTAGCCAAATTCATATCAGGTTTGAAAATCGAAAATTGAAAGTAAATAAAATTAATTTGTGGCATTAAATTTTTGTTGTAGTTGAAGATTTTACCCACCCATTTTTCATCATCATCAACAGGACTTGATATTGAAGAAATACCATTTGATACTCATTCAACATTAAAGAAGAAGAAGATTTTATTTATGCCTACATTTATATTGTAATCAATAATACTTTTTAAAAATAACAGTAGTTGTAGATATTCATAAATAAGTACATAACCATTCTTTATTAAATCATTATATAGAATACGTACGAGTCTTCCGGTTCGTCTCGTCGAAGGCAGACCTCTGTGTTATTAACATAAGTGGTTCCACGTGTTCGGTTTTGCTGCTTTATTTCAGGGAGAAGTGGGAGACTCAACCGTTCAGAGTGGAAACTAACGACCCCGTTAGAAAGGGAGCAGACGCTGTGAACGTGTGAAGTCTAGTTGTTCTTGTATTCTATCCCGTTCGTCTGCCGCAGTTCTACATAGAATATTAGCGTAATGGCCGCTATGTGGTGGAAGTGGGAGGGATAAGGGGATTGCTTGAAAGAAAAGGTCATCTCGTGAGACCAGTAGTACTCAAGGGTCATCTAGTGAAAGCCAAGAAGCACTAAAAAGACATTGAAAGATAGTACCAAAGAAAACAAACAATACGGAAAATTGAAAATATAGCAACTACATCGGCCGTATAGCCCAAGCAGCTCAAACTCAGCGTTAAACTGAAGAGAAAGAAGAAAGATATAGAATATGTACGTACTTTAGGAAGAAACTTTTAGTATCTACCACCACTTTTTCTTTTGTTTGTGTAGATAACTTTTAAATTTATTAAAATTTATAGTGGATTTATGAGATATTTTATGTAGAACTGATAAGTGTAAATTAAAGTAAAGAAAAACATACTTAAGATGACTTATTTAAAAAATGTACTAAAAGATCTCTTAAGAAGGCATTTTTAGCATTAAGACGTAAACCTCCCGAAGAATCTTTTAACTTAAGTAGGTTTGTGAAAAGCTTTTCTGAGTAACCTAAAAACTATCACAATGATTAAATTGTTTCTTGGTTTTGAAGTCTATTATTCTTGTATTATTTGGCATAATGTAAATATGTACTATTTTATTTTATTTCTGAATGTACAATTCCACTTTAAGTTAACTTTTAGTTATCTTACAAAATAAGTAAAGCTTTCCAGCTTTTTATAGCTTTCCACAACACCAGTTATCACAAAAATGTAATTTAGGAACATGGTAGGCCGTATGAAATATTTTTAAATCTCCCAGTATAATGTGAAAACACGATAAAATACTGGGTTTTCAATTTGAAAAATAATTTTATTTCATAAAATCGTCATATATATACTAAAAATATTTCCATTTTTTTTACAAAAGCGGATACTCTTTAGCATATTGCATTTTTGTGATATATTTATTTATTATTGTACTTTTAAAATTTTTGGTTTACCTCGCATTATTATTATATTTTCTGTTCTCCAATATGTTTCAATTAAAAATTGTAAAGCTTTTTTTATTTTACATTATTTTTATTACATTTGAAAACTTATTTCTATTTTGTCAAAATCCTGTGTATTGTATTTATACTATTTTAATAACCAATATCTGTATGAGTATAAGTTACTAAAATAAACATTTCTGTGTTTGATTATAGGTTTTTATTACTTAAAAAAAATAAAATGTTCCATTTCCAAGAGCAATAAAATAAATATTCATGTTAATAATTTTATCTTAATGCTCAACCAGTTCAAGTAACTTTAATATTAACACAATATTCGACTAGTAATATAGCCCGAAATATTTCCAAATTGATTATTTATTAATACGAATATGAATATTAAAGTAAAATTTTCTTTTGTAGTTGTATTACGTCCTTCAATGTCTAAAATTTGTATACATTATCCTAATGCGATTTTATCATTTATTGGCCCAATAAAAATCATAGACGGTTGCATAAAACTAAAACACGGTTTAACAAAATTTTAATTTTTAATGTTCTGTAGTATTCTAACATTCAATTTACTTACGGAATCTTTTCTGCAACTGCAGGAATCAAATATGCTCAATCTTTTTCTCATATTAAAAGTACCTAATATATAAAAAAACTCATAATTTTAATACGTATTGCTAAATCTGGGCAAAAAGTAGGCAACGGCTCGCAATAAACTACCCTGAGTATCTTAAAGTAAAGTATATTTTTTCTCAATTATAGTTGGTAACTACCCATCTTAAATTAATGTTCTGTTACGCAGACGAACATTTCTGTATATTTCTTCTATGCTTATGCTTTCATTTGCTATGTTTTTTTAATTCCGCCTATTTCTAATCGAAGTAAATAACCCATATCTATGTCACTGATGATAAATGTGAATTCAACCTTATATCGACTCGCAACCAATCAAAATTTGGGGAATATTGTAAACACACCAGACACGCTATCGGCGTTGCCGTTTGTAGTACAACGTATAACATTTGTGGATATCTGACATGACCCAGAGTTCTATGTTTTACATAAATAGCTTTTTCCAAGCCGATTATTATCCGCGTTTATTTCAAATTAGGTAAAGATAGTAGGTAGTACTTGACCCAGCACCCAACCAGACGGAATACTGAAAATGTCAGTAAAGGTGTCCGGCAACATGAGATGATTGAAAATAAACAAAAAGTATATTGGACACACACAATGTGCCTATAGTATAGGTTAATGCTAATTCTAGTCGTTCAATATTCGAAGGTGAGTAGTATTTCACACTGATTTTTTAAATATTTTATTAGGATGCTGGATTTTTATCAAAATGTTACGGTATATCCCCTCTATGTTTCTAATTTATGACTATAATTTAAAGTTAATCGGGTAAGTAATTTTTTTGTCGCTTGTTTAAAAAAATAACGTCATTTTGTTACAGGGTAGTAAACAGAAAACAAAAGCGTCACGAGATAATTGATTAAAATAAGAAAAATCTTTCTTTAAGTAAATATTTTTTGGCGTTATCTTCTTTACTACCCCATACAACGCTAAAAAATGAATGTGAGAAAAGCATTCCCCGCCTCTGATTCTACAACAATAAGCTTTTGGAAGGCAGTAGAAAGTCCATTTGAGAAAGTAGCGCTTTTCAGGCCTAGTCCGTAAAGTTCGGCCTAGTCTGGGAAGTACGTATTTCCCAAACTAGGCCAGAAAAGCATGGGGGATGTGGGTACTTTCCACACGGTTGCCAAAAAAATCGTGCATGTATCTCGACCGAAAGCTGTTTTTTCTCATTCGCAGTCTTCCAGGAATCTTCTCTACTCTACTCTCTTACTACAACTAAAAACAATGTTTCCCAGACTTCTTACGTAAATTACTATTTTAATACTTCGAGAATATATGTAGAGATAGCACTTGTGAATATAAAGAAAGTCTAATTTTACACAAAGATATCATGGAATGTTTATAAAATATGGAAAGAACCAATTTTTGAATGAAACTGACATAACCAGTATTTTTTTTTCCACAAGCGTGCAGAAAATTCAAAAGTTAAAAAGAATTGCTTATTTATATCAAATACATAATCACAAATTAATCACACGTAGACGTGCAGTTTGTAGCATTTTGTAAATTAATTGCAGAGGCTAGATTTTTTATCCAAGGAACTTGGGGACTTATAGGTTGGGTTTGGATTTTCCAGTTCTCTTTCACGAATACTTATTGTTGTAACCGTCACCGAGGGGGTAACTTTTTGGTTGGAAGAGATCGATTTGGTAGACTGCACCAGTGAAAGTTGGTGACTAGTGGAAGGAATGGTATTGAAATTCAGTACTTTATTGGATAGATTCTATTGAAGACTTGTTGAGCTTTCTAAATAACCTTCTGCCACGGTTGAAGATTTCCAACCTCCGAGGCGTTCGATATTTGTTATTCCTTCTCCGGAATCTGCAAGCATTGTGGCGGCTGAACGTCGGAAACTATGGCCTGTATATAGTTCAGGATTTGGGAGCTTCAGATAATATTTCATGGTATTTTTCCAAAGGTATTTATTCTGATGCATTGTACTGTGCAAGCTCCTTTCTTGTAGTTTACAGAAAAACGTCTATGTGGGGTTTCTGGCTTTCCTAAAATCGCATATTTTCTGACCAATTTTATATATTCTATGCTTTCAGCTTCATCAGATAGTACCAAGCTTCTAGAACGGTAATTTTTTGTGTCTGGAATATTTGTCTTCATTATGATCCAATGACATTTTTGTAGAGTATCTGGACCAAAACGTGCCAAAAAAAACAAGTTCTTTTAATGTTTTGACGCCTTTAGTTTGACACCAGGTTTTAAACAGAATATATTCTGTCTCACCTGTGGCGGGATTTTGATGGTAGCAGATTGAAGTTTGCAGTTCTAGCTGCTTCCAACACTGACTCCTCAGGTTTTATTACGACAAAAATCAGCGACAGCAAAATTGGCTTTGATTGACAATAAATAACACGCGTATTTTTACTTTGTGTCTATGGTGATTCAAACTGCCAAATAAAAAAGCAGGTGTTTATTATTGTTTAACCTAGATTTTATAAGGCATAAATACGAGCCATTAAACAATTTTTTAAAACACGTTTTATATATTTTTTACAATTTTGTTGAAAATTATAGCAGAATTCTAGCAAATTTATGTTATTAAATCGTTTTGCTAACTATCAGCGTATCAATATATTTTTAAGAATTTAAAATCAGTAAGTATATTTCAAAAAAATGGGTTTAATTACTTTTCCGCACTAGTGCGGAGAAGTAGATTTTTCCGCACTAATGCGGAAAAGTAGCTCTTTCCAAACTAAAATGGGCGCGAGAAAGTGAAGTTTTCCGCACGCTCGTAGAAGAACACTTTTAGTTAGAAAAAACACCCTATAAAATATTTTATAAGCTAAAAGCACCAGCGATATGCACTATTAGAGTGTTTTGTTAGCTCCCGTAAACGACACTCTTAATCCTCGAGTAATCGACACGTAAGAACAATGATTTATATTAGCACCTATTTACCTACATTTATTTAGGAAAACATTTCAACATTACTTAGGTATTTAAAAATAATAATGATTTTAATAGTAAGGTAGTATTTATTTAAAAAGAGCCCGTTGAACATAGCATTTCCTCAAAAATGTTTATTGCTTTGAAGTACACATATTTAAGTCTATCTCCAACATTTGGAACTTGGGGCTGAGGTAACTTTTTTAATCCTTCTTCTTTTTTTGCAACCGACACGTCATTCTCCACCATTCTGTAAACCACTTTATCCTCGTTGAGACATTTAAGGTCACTCTGGATTTTTTTTTGCACGACGCAGACATACCGATAATGTGTGGTTTTTTGACTTCCACCCAAAACTTTCACCAGTATAAAATCACCAACATTATAATCTTGTATGCAAGACGGATAATCCTCATTCTCAATTGGATCTATATCAGAGATATCATCGATATTTTCTTCATTGCCTCCTCAGTCACTCTTTTTCTTTTAACCCCAGGCTTTTTTTCTAACTGATTTTGTTTAGCTTCCCTGGCTGGCCTTGGCCCTTCTGCTTACCTTCAAGCTTCCTTTTTTTATTTTCTTTTTTCTCCTGATAGACTTCGCAAGCTTTTGATGTAACTGCAGCCGGTATTTTCCTTAGCTCTTCTTTCTCTTCTCAATTTTAGATCCTGTTGGCCAAAAGAAAGCTTTCTAAAATGGCGTTAGAATTTTTTTTTGGAAGATAGAGACAAAGGAATTTTTGCAGATAGAAGTGTAAGAAATTGCTAGTTATTTGTTATTAAGTTTTCTAATAACGTTAATTTTGAAGTATTAGTATTCTCATAACTATCAGAACATGACTATGTCAGAGATGACGATTGGTAGGGCATTACTATTTGAACCGAATGTATAAATAGTCTTCAGAGTCGGTCTTTAGTTCTATTTTTAGTTTTCTCCATATTTGAAAGAAATATTTATCTTCGAGTTGCCTGTCCATTTTTTGTTTTATGTATATTCTTTAAAAATTCAGAGATGGGCCTCGTTAAAACTTGTAATATTTAAAGTAATTTTATATTTTCTTCTGACAAAGGCGAAAGTTCACAAGCTCTGAAACCGTTTCGTATAATTTCTTTAGTCACTGTATGTACGCCAACAACTATATATCTAAGAATCCTTTCGTACTTGAAAATAGTCGTAGGAGGAGCAAACTCTCCTCGCACCTTAGCAGCGAGAACGACCGTAAGACGCTCTTTTTCATCGCTTGTACTGGCCGTTTAGATAAGTTTATCTCCTTTTTTTGCCAGGACTTTCTCACTTTATGATTGCAAAGGGAATATGCTTTTGTCTGCATCGAAAACAAGTGTTGCGTCATCAGTAATACTACACAAATCCTTGGAAAGCAGATATCTTGGACTTCTCGAAACCAACACCAAATTTATTCTTGTGTAACGTTTCCTCTGGCAAGTGTGTGCAATTATTGTAGCTATTTGTAGGTATCTTCTGAGGAAAGGGCAAAGCATATTTCACTAGGTCTTCCATTGATAAAAGCTTTTTTTATATCGTAGATATCCAGAAAGGCCTTAGCCACGCAAGGCAATTTTTCGCCGAAATAAATTAAATTTAATTAATGATGGATCATTTTCAAAGCACAGGGCTAAAACATATAATAAACGAAATCACGAGAACAATGAGATTGTTGTATTAGCAAGTATTCAGGCCAATCACGCGAATTCATGTAGGCATATTCAGGAAACAGTGGGGGTGTCAAAATCACAAACGCAAAGGATATTAAGAAAACATAAATATAAGCCTTATAAAGTAAATGTAGTACAACAATTGCATCCTGGAGATGCAGAAAGGCGTCTAAATTTTTGTAACTGGTATCTTCAAAAAACCCAAAATGACCCTGACTTCGGTAGCAAGGTTATATGGTCCGACGAAGCCTATATAAGTTGTAGTGGTATTTTTAACAGGCATAATAATAGGCACTGGTATACGGAAAAGCAATTTTTAATAAGAGAACGTCAGCAGCAAGGAAGGTTTGGGTTTAGCGTTGCTTGCTTTATATTGGGAACAAAGATTACATTCCATATTTACAATAATAATTCAACAGCAGATAGATATCTAGCAATTTTAAATCAAATACTACCGGATTTATTGGATAACTTGCCGCTAGCAAATCTGCACAATATTTACTTTCAGCAGGACGGTGCTCCTGCCCACAATGCGCAAATTATAAAGCCATTTCTATTTGAAAATTTTCACGATCGCTGGATTGGTACAAATGGACCAGTAAGGTGGCCTGCTAGGTCGCCAGACCTCTCAATATTAGATTTTTTCGTTTGGTCTTACTTAAAAAACAAAATTTACCTGAATCCAGTCAATACGATGGAGCAGCTGCAAAATGCAACCAATCAGGCATTTAGATCATTGGAAGATAGACCTATAATAATGATGAATGCTCTAAGAAGAATTCGCACTGTGTGCCAATTATGTGTTCGTGAGGGGGGCGGCTATTTTGAACAGTTTTTCTAGTTATGTAGAATTTGTTTAGTATTGTGGTGTCCCATTTAAAAAATACTAAGTTTGGGCTATATCTCAAAAACGGATTGTCTAAAAATTTGTGCGACTACAACACTGAATTCTACGTAAAAACATCTATCCATAGCAGTTTTTACCTTTTCTCTATCTGATAGGGTGTCCGAAATATGATACCACCCCCAAAAGCGCAAAATCTCTATTTCACCCTGTATCTCGGGAACGAAACG
This sequence comes from Kuschelorhynchus macadamiae, assembly GCA_030620095.1. Classification (NCBI taxonomy): domain Eukaryota; kingdom Metazoa; phylum Arthropoda; class Insecta; order Coleoptera; family Curculionidae; genus Kuschelorhynchus; species Kuschelorhynchus macadamiae. Next base: position 427,011 of record JAUTXW010003635.1, read on the forward strand.
ATGTGGCACAATTCTGTTTGCGGCATTCAAAGTTTCTCGAAAAAGTGACACAGGGTCGCGAAAACCGCAAAGTTATATCTCTGCTGGTTTCCGAGAAACCCTGTGACTACAAGCAATCTGGGACACAGTGTACATCGATTACTCCACAATGATTTGAACAATTTGGATGAAATTTTCAGGGAATATTCCGGATATTGCCTGAGCGAGCCCATAATAAGTATATTGGAAAAAAGTTTAAAATGGCGGAATGGCCAGTCCGCCGTTGTTCGAGAGGTACTATTTGTAGTCGATTTTAGTGCAAACCTCATTTGCACAATTTACAAGAACTAACTCAGTTTTAAAAATATATATAGCCCCAAATTTGCTTTTATCAAAGTTTTATATTTTTATCAAAATTTGGCAACTTTTGCTACAGAGCATAGACAAACCGTAATTTTTAAATTCTAGGAATATTAACTGATTATTTCTGAATTTGTCGATATGTGCATCACATGCCTAAGAAGATGCGGCTTGAAATCTTCTTTTCTGTTTCGGATAAGCTAATTTGGTATCGGCGCTTTACTTTCAGACCCCAGTATTTTTATTTAATGAACATCAGTTGTTATTTATGTTAATTTACTATAAACGTTTCTTAGAATGACAAGTGCGAGCGAAGAAACGGGTCTCAAGATTTTCAAAAAATTCCTTTAAATTGATAATCATTTCATATATAATATCGCGGCATTAAACTATTAACTGAAAACAAACACACGTATACAAAAGCATAGAAGAAATTACATTTTTTTAAATTTAGATTGTTTGATTTTGAACTGTTTCAGTAGATTAGGCCGATAGTTAAGATGACATTGTTGCGGTATCGGATTCGCGTATAAATAAAAACTTGATTTGAGCTATATTTATTCAGTATTTGGTCTCCAGCAGTCATACTGACAACGGCGAAGTCCTCCAGGTAGGGCAACCTGTGGCGAAGACCTCCAGTTGGAGTACCCAAGACGAAGACTCTCCTAAAGTTTGGAAAACCTGTTGGAATTTTATTTTAAGTTTATTTTAAAAGTGCGTTTTATTTATAAAATCCATTGGAGCCAGTGTCACACAGTGTCGGCACGGGATAGCGTGTAGAAAGGTTAGGCCACTAAATAATACGTGGTATCCTATATAAGTGCAACTAATTGGGGAACTAGTGTGTATTAGACCTATTGGCAGCACAAGTTAGCCGCGGCTACGAGAATTTCGACAGAGGAATCCTGTCCAGCTTACACGATACGAAAGATCACTAGCGGAGATCAGGTTCAAGATGAGAATCGGGAGAGGAAGAAGAAACTTGAGAGAGCTCTTGGAAGATCGGCAATTCCTCCAGGCGCTTTATCCAAAGTTTACGCCAAATACAAACGTCCAGCCAATTGAGCGTAAGGATAGACAGGAAAGAGGAGATTCCCTGATTGATCCATATGAGGGAAAGTAACAAACTGTATGAGATATCCGAGACCCGTGATCCATTTAAAGAAAGAGGAAGGCTAAAGGAACAAGAATTACACTCCCAAGGGATAAAACCACCCTTCCGGGATATTATACAGACGTAGGAAAATTGGATTTAGCATTGTTGAACAGGGTAGCGAAGAGTGGCCCACGCTAGCCTTCCTTACTAGTGTTGTGTCTGAGTCTTGTAAAAGACAAAGGAAGGTAAAAGAGTTACTAGGAGAAAAGTACCTTTAGCCTATGAAATAAAAACTTAAAGTAGTGCCAATTAGGTTAAAGGAATCTTTGTTTCCGCGGATTCAAATCGAATGGTGTAAACATAAAAATGTCTGATATGGAGGTAAAAAAAAATCTTAGCCCTTTTATGATTTTCTGGAGGTAATTAGATAAAGACAAATTATTATACCCATATTAGATCATTTAGAAACTAAATGTGGGAGTAAAGTGTGTTATCGTTGGAAATGGTGTGGATAGGATGACTGGTTGAAAAAATTATGTCTTTAATTGGAGGAGAAATAGGGTAGGTGTCAATAATGAACATTGTGAGATTCTTTAGTAGATTTTGTATATGTTAGACCACTGGTCATCAGTCACTACAAAGTAGTAGAGGTATTTATTAAGGAAAGAGTCTGCTAAACTTAAAGGTATGTGTGTTCGGCATAAAATTCAATGGATTTGTCCCTCATATAAGATACAAAGGTAAGAACATTTGCTGATTCAGAATCTGAGAAAATAGGTGCAAAGAAGGTTTTTGGGTGAATCCTCTAAAAACCAAAAGTTCTTAGGGTTATCTAAGTGTTGTCCATTGTAGGATGTATTATCTGCAAATGCAAAGAGTTAATATGACAACAGTGTCCTCTTTTATTAAATTACGTTAAGCTGTTATTGAACTACATTAAGCTAATTACCTACAATTTTATAATTTTTTACTGTATTTGTTTGTGCATATCTTGTTTTTAGACTTCAACGTGAGAGGTATTTGTTTAAACTGTTTTGTTGTACATTTATATAATTCTAAACTTGTTGTACATTTATATAATTCTAAAATAATGTAAATCCAAGATCTACGACAACCTCAGTTTTAGTAACAACCTAGCAATGATCCTTAGTAATCAACAAAGTCTCACATTAATTTAAATTTTTAGGGAATCCTAACCATTTAATTTCTGTCAAAAATTCGCTATCTATTTAGCAATCAATAACTTACATTAGCCGAAGGGCAAAATTGTGCTTTAGTTTTAATATTATGCAGTAACTAGATGTCAGTCAAACACTGCTTGCAAATAATGAGGTTGATTGCAAATCAAATTCCTTAAAACTGCCAGTCCCATATTTCTATCCGCAACGTATCTTTACCAAAAGGAATTCGTGTGGTTTGATATAATTACCATCAAGAGTAATTTATACTGTTTCGAAATGCATATAGGCACAATGTGAATGCATTTTAATTTAAATTAAGGACAGGTTTCAGATATAGGGTTTCTTGCTTAAAACGCTGTGGGTGATTCTCGTTCTATTTAAAGAAAACATTTTTCAGGTTTTGATTACATATTTGGGAACTTTATAAGACAGTTAAGATAGATAGAATGCGTCTTGGCAATTTTTAATGCAGGAAGCTTAAATGGAAGCATTAGCTTTATAGGATTAAAGCCAATGATGCCAATAATGGAAGGCCAGAATTGCTCTTGACAAAGGAAACACATTCTGTCTAATACAACAAAATTTAAAAAAATAGGTATATTTCCTTTACCCCTGAAATTCCACCATTATGAATCTTTTCCTTAATAGAAATTACTCAATTTAGTTCGGTAAATAGTCATTTAGTAACACATATTTTTTATTGGGCGCCAATTTGTTCCACCTCTTGTGATTCTTACCAAAATTGTTTAAGTTTTTACCTATGCCACACTTAATTTTTGAGCATAATTTAAAATAAATTTAATGAGTAGTTTTTACAGTCGATAGAATAAGAAGATTTTTTTACGTTCATTTCTTAAATATTTTATTTCGCCGCCATTTTTTTCGCTTTTTCTTGAATTTGCACTACGAATTTACCCCACTGAATGGTTGCACAAAATTTAAAATCAATCTTTTTCAGACTAATTTTCAAATATTTTATTAAGCCGCCATTTTGTTTTGTTATCTTGGATTCATACCAAAATGTTACCAGTTTATTCCTATATCAATTATTGATTTTCTTCCAAAAATTATGGTAAATTAGATAATTAGTTTTTAAGTAACAATTTTTTACCGTTTCACTAGATCGCATATTATTGCGCCATATTTGATTTTTATCAAAATATTTGCAGGTCAGCCCCATATGACCACTAAATTTTGACCAACATTTGAAGTCGATCGGGTAAGTTTTGCCATGAACCGACAGACAGACCGACCGAAATGATAAAACATTATATTTAGCATTTAGGAACCAACCATTAGGATACCACAATTAATTATTGCATAAAATTTGAAATCAGTCCGTTAAGTAGTATTTTCAGGCACAATTTTTAAATATTTTACTAATCCGCCATTTTGTTTCGCCATCTTGGCTTTGTAAAAATATAAACGTTTATTAATTTGTGCAAAATTTGAAGTAAATTGGATAGGTTCTCTACTAAGAATTTTTTTAACATTTCATTAGGCTGCCTTTTTGTTTCATGTTATCAAGTTATCCCCATATGATCCTTAATTTTTCTCCAAAATTTGAAATCAATTGGGCAAGTAGTTTTTTAGCTATGTCGCGAACAGGCAGACCGACGGAATTGAGAAAACATGTTTTCGGATCTAGGGACCCTGAAACGGAAAGATATGAAAAAATCTCCTTTCCTTTTTCGAGAGAAGTAATAAATTAAATAAGCAGTTTTTACAGTGACATATCGCCATTTTGTTCCGTCACGTTAAATTCGTACCAGTTCTTCTATATATATATTTAATGTTTCTGCCAAACTTAAAGTAGATTAAATAAGATTTATTTACGTCTATTTCTTAAACATTTTATTTGGCCGCCATCTTGAATTCGTACCACAAATTTTCGAGTTTATCTCTATACCACACTAAATGCTTGCACACAATTAGAATATTAATCTAGAAAGAAATTTTTTCAAGCTAATTTTTTAAACATTTTATTAAGCCGCCATTTTGTTTTGCTATCTTGGATTCATACTAAAAGGTTACCAGTTTATACCTATATAATGGATAACTAATTCTTTCAGTAATATTTTTTAGTCAAAAATCATTTAGGAAACTACGAAATTCAATTGCAAGAATTTTTTTGAACCTCTTGTCATATCTAGCCTTCTTTAATTATTGGAAAAAAACTAAAAATTCGCCGCGCAATAGTCTTCTGTCTACTAGGAATTGAATTTTTTTGGATATTTGGTAGTTACCGACAGAGTTTCAAAACCTGTTTTTTGTAAATAAAATTCATTTTGGTAATTTTTTCATCCATGTTTAGTGTCATGTTTCTCGCACGTCTTCTAAACCGTTTTCTCTAGGGCTCTCAGGCTTCCTTGCGTGGTCAGTCTATACAGTTAAAACGGACGCAGTTGTTCGGCATTTGAGTTTTATTTTTATTTCTCATTGAGAGAATGCAGGGTAAAATAAATAGGATGTCCTTAAAATTATGAACTGATTTTGTTACATACCCAACAGTTATTTCTACGATAAGTTATCTATACCTATAAAACAGTGCCGTGATTGACTGATTGGCAGACAACGGACAGCCGAAACCGACGAACCCAGAGATTTTTAATTTAGAATAATTATTCTTTGAGTATCCTAGAGGTGCACTAAGAAAGGATTTTATAAAATTTCATCCAGAGTGTTCGTGTCCCTGTCTTTGTGATTAACTTCAGAGAGGGTGTAGTGGGTGGAGAACAAAAATTACAACTTTTGTTAATTGTATTTATTGATCTTAATACATAGATATGTTTACACGCGTCAAAATATCACTAAACTAAAGAAAATAATTGGATTAAAAATATAAAATATATAAATAAAAAATATAAGCTCATCCAAAAGGGCAATATCGAAGGCGATAAGACACACATATTATATTACACAATACAAACCAACACTAATCTAAGTACCATTTTTAAATTTATGTGCAAGAAATTCACCGACTGAATAAAATGCCATCGATAGGAGGAACTTTTTTATTACATCACAAAATTTCTTTTTTTGATGACTCTAATTCCTCAGGAAGTTTTTTGAACAACATTGGTGCAAAGTAGTTCAATGAAAAGCTCGATTTATTTATTCCATGATATTCAATTAAGAAATTTCCTCCATTTCGGGTTCTATAAGAATGCACATCGTTTAGTGTAGTTTAGGAGACATTCAATAAATATATAATGAAAGATATCCCTACAGCCTGCTAGGTAAAATAACCCTGTAATTACACGAATAACTTTACGCTGCAATGCAAAAATTCTATGTTGGTCACTAAGAAAGCAAAGCGTATGATATATGTGACCGAATCAAAGTATGAAACGCCATTATTAACACGTGTTTTGAGACAGTTTTAACAAAGTTTCTTAAAACATATATATTGGATGATAGTTTACGACCCCTGAGGCACTCCATATTTAATTGGCAGAAGTTCTGAAGCTCTGTTATTATAATCTACAATTTGATACCGATTTGTAAGATAGGAGTGAATTAATTTAAGACTTTGGAGATAAAAGTTGTAATATTTAAGCTCAGAGTCGAATGCCCTGGTTAGGTCACAAAACAATGCTACTACATGATTTTCGGTGTTAAAGGCTCTGGTTATGATAGAAATAAGCTTATTTATGGCCATCGCTGTAGACATTCCATTTTTAAATCCGAAATTTTGTTTGTTTAACAAATTATTTTATTCGAAACGAGCAGTAATTCTCGGTTTAAGTGCTTTTTCAAAAATTTTGCTTAGCATAGGAACAATGGAAATGGTTGGTCACATTATCCTGATTGCCCTTTTTGTAAATTGGGACAACCCTAGATATTTTTAAAATATTAGGAAATATTCATTCAGCCAGGCAGCAGTTATATAATTTAGTTAAAGTATATGAGAGGAGGTCCAAAACTTTTTATTATCTTAGTATGAATACCATAATAATCTTTACTGTGGGAATTTTGTAGGGCAAATATAATATCGCGAACTTCATTAAATGTCAATTTACAAAATTCAAACCGAGGTACGTTCAATAACGGTAATTTTTAAAGATAAGAGCTATTCGTATTTGAAATATGAGAGAAGTTGTCAGAGGTCAATATACCAACATTATCTTTTTTAATTTTGTTCTGTCTAAATCGGTTAACTATTTCTCAAGAGGCCTGGGTAATCCAGGGTTTCTGATATAGTCATCATGGGCATCATTCTGAAGTCGAATAGATTACATTAAAATGTTATCCAGACAGGCTTTGCCCCTGGTCACTGAGTTTATTGCACAGGCGAGACTGTAAGATCTTATTAGATTAGTAAAATCCACAGTCCTTTTGTCACTGGTATTAAACTTAATTTTAAAGTCTTCCATTACAATAATCGTTCTCTTATTAAAAATTATATCCAAAATATTGCTAAACACATGTAAAAATTTGTTAAAATCCTCAGGAGGGATACGGTAAATGGACTTATTATAAATTTGCCGACGATTCGACGTCTATTTTCATTTTTATCAAGGATTATTTAATTAGGATGTTTGTGTCATTAAAATTCATATCCATAAAACATAAAAAATAAAAAGAAAACGCACGTAGTATATCGTCTACGACCACAAAATTCGCTTTGATTTTCCCACTTTTATTGTTTTTTTTTTCATCTTTTTGTAGAACACTAATTGTAAACAATGATAATTAAATTGGAATAGACATTTACGAGTATATATGGTCCGAACTCAACAAATACTATAAATAAAGTATTTACTGAGTTCGGAACATATATAATAGTAAATGTCTATTGTAATTTAATTATTATTGTTTACAATTAGTTTTTTCAAAAATATAAGAAAAAGATAACAAAAACATAAAAAGTAGGAAAATCAAAGTGGTGGTTGTAGGCGATGTACTGCATGCGTTTTTTTTATTTTTTATATGTTTTGTAGATATGAATTTGAATGGCACTAACTTCCTAATTAAATAAGCCCTGATTTAGACAAAAATAAACGTCGAAACGTCGGTAAATTTATAATAGGAGAAGTTGTTATTTTTGTCCTCCACCACTACACCCTATCTGAAAATTTCATCCTTAAAGGAGTGAAAAGAGGTTGTAAAATTTGTATGAGGAAAAAAAATGAGTTAAGATGATGACACTTTGTAAATATAGTCTTCAAAAGAAATAAAATTACAGGTGTTTCATTATTTTTAAAAATTTATCTTCTAATGTGGCGAACGGGCGGTGGCAAAACAGCGTGACTGACTGTGATTTTCTAAGGGAGTGAATGGGGGTGGCAAGATAGTACCGTAACTGAAGACTGACAGGCAACGCCCAGCTTAAACTGGTCGACGCATGTATGGATTTAAAATTTGGAGAAAATATTTCTTAAGTGCCCTAAGGGGTACATTAAGGACGGATTTTACAAAATTCCATCCGCATAAGGGTGGTAAAGTTTGTATGAAAAAATGTTTAAGTTACGGTGATGATACTTCGTATTTCTCACGAAATTTCGTATTTTTTACGGATGAAAAGGTGAAAGGGTGAAATGTCCAAGAACGTAGCCAGAAATTCAGTTCGGGGAGGGTCCAAACCAGAAATTTATATCGGGGGGGGGGAGTCCAAACGGTCAAACTTCAGAGAAATTTGTAAAAAGCATACCTATATCAATATTTTCAATGCTTCGGGGGGTCCAAACCAGAAATTCATATTGTGGGGGGGGGGCAAAACGGTCAAACTTCAGAAAAATTTGTAAGAAGCATGCCTGTATCAATATTTTCAATGCTTCGGGGGGGTCCAGACCCCCAGGACCCCTCCTGGCTACATGCCTGCAGGAAGCGGACGTAACTAGAAGAGTTAATGCTAGGCGAAGACCGACTTCTATATTGGGATAGATGGATGTCAATCTATATTCGTGAATAATATTCAACAAAGTTAGTCAATCTGCGCTTTTTATATTTTTTTATCAAGAAGCAAGCCTGATACTTGAAACTTTCAGTTTCTAGATATAATTCATTGACATCCAGGCCATCTTTATATTTTATTGCTAAATCGGCTGCTGTTTTTATCAAATGTTCAACAGATTTTCTAGAGAGATGATCTGTTAAAAAATTGTAAACCAGGCTTTCAATATGCTTATTCTCCGCTTTTTTACCGAACATTCTTTTTACCATTTTTTGTTTCCTTTTTCTAAAATCTGTTGAGTACTTTTGTAAACCAACAATATGCTCTGCTGTTCTTTCTACTGTTTTAAAATTGGGAACTCGATGTAGGAGAAGAGTAATATAGCCGTTGATTGCGCCCCTGGTGGTCGCCCCTGTTGCCAGGCCCTAGATACGACACTGTTTCCTGGTATTATTTTGGTACAAATCTGAGATAACAAAACAAAATGGCCGCATTATAAATTATTTAAAAAATCAACATGAAACACTACTTATTAGATTGATTTCAAATTTTGTTCAAGAATTACATGTTATATAGAGATAAACTGGTAAAATTGTGGTACGAAGTCAAGATGGTGGAACAAAATGACGGCCAAATAAAATGTTTAAAAAATCAACGTAAATAACCTTATTCAATTGACTTCAAATTAGATGTACTATAGAAATAAATTGGTAAACATTTTGATACGAATTCAACAAGTTCGAACAAAATGGCGGTCTGGTGAAATTTTAAAAAATCAGTGTCAAAACTATTAATACATATATAGTTGTTCTTGTAACATATTTCAGGCTCGACTGGAATTGTTAAATTTAGTTTGCCTGTTGTTATCATGAGACCAAATTTTTTTTATTATTGTAAGTAGAAATTCAGCATTTAACTTTTTTTTATGAATGTATTTGAAAATGTTTTACAGAATTGAAAATGTTTCATAGAAATAAAATATGGGTCGTTTATCTTATCAATCTTTATTTGAAAATTTAATTACTTGCATTAGGAATACTGTTAAAATGGTACACTTTATGTTTTTTACTTGGAATTGTGGCCTGTACGATATATTGGTTTATGTCTGGGTTAACGGAATAAAGCGAATACATTTTATTCTCGCAATAAAACTAGTGGTTAGGGTTAGCGATTAATTTAAAATTTAAGTAATTTAATTCTAGTGGTTTTCACTGGGAAATAAATGCATGCATTTTTCTTTGTGATATCACAAGAACAAATATTTATTATTCTGCTTCAGGTTATTTTACTTAATTTTTACTAGATTTATACACATTAGCCAATTCTGATTTAAATAATATTTTTTTATATGAACAACTTAAATATTAAAATTCCTTATTAAATATCCCTCAATTTTTGCAGGGTTTTCGAGTTTAAAACAATAATTAATGATCATGAATTTGATATAATTTGTTTAACTGAAACATGGCTCTCTAATGATGATGATATATCACCTTAACTATACCAGGTTATCGTATAATTCGAAAGGATAGAGCAGGTAGAGGGGGCGGCGTCGCAGCATTTGTTAAGAATACTTTAGTTACAGAGGTGATAAACTTGAATTTTGCGATTTCAAACTTTCTTGAGTTTTTGATCTTGAGAATTAAAATTAAAGGTAAATTTTATGCGCTCTGTGTTTTTTCCCCGACTCCTAACTCAAACCTTAATAGTATCATTAATGATTTTGACAATATTATAATATAACCAGTACTCTTATTGACCCTATTTTCATTACGAATGATGCTCTAGTGGGCGGTTCTGTGTCTGCAGACTATTATTTAGTGTACTGCTTTTTAAATATAATAAAAACTCATACACAACCTACAATTATTACGTATAGAAACTTTAATATTCATTTATTTCTTCATGATTTTCAACAACTTCAATGGAATAATATACTTTATGAACAAAATATAGACGATAAAATATTCTTATTTAACAACTTTTTGCTAACTTTATTTGATAAACACGCTCCTTTAAAAAAAAGCTAGAATCACAAAATCTAAGTCACCGTGGTTTATTGCAAACTTAAAACTCTGTAAGGAGCATAGAGATCAGGCTTTGCAGTTTTTTAGGAGGACCCGGGTAGTAGATGATTGGGAAACTTTTAAACGCGTGCGTAATTTTACAGTTTCAAGGGTTCGAAGGCCGAAGAGGGAATATCTAAATTCAATATCTGCAGAAAACATATCCTCGAAAAATGTAGAGATCTTTAAAATCTTTTAATATATGTATGTTCCAACAAGAACTTTACTCTGCCTGATGCCTTATCTGACACACATAGTATTAATAATTTTTTCGGTACACTCTTGCAGAATGTTTCTGACTGTAGTGACACAATACACTTATTATGATAAAACTTTCAATAACACTGTACATTTTTCTTTTAAATTGGTTGAAGTTGAAGAGATTCATAAAATTATTCATTCCATTCGTACTAATGCATCTGGGGTGAATGAGATTTCTTCCACCATGTTAAAATATTGCAGTCCTGGTATTGACATATATATTACTCACATAATCAACTGCTACATAGAGTCTAATTATTTTCCTGATCAGTGGAAAGTTTCCATTGGCAATCCTCTACCGAAAATTAGTAATCCGTCAAGTTTTAATGATCTTAGAATTATAAGAATTTTGCCAATCCTTTCTAAAATGTTTGAAAAAGTTTTGTATAATCAATTATTTAAGTACTGTATAACTAATAGTATAATACCGGATAGTCTGTGCGGTTTTAGAAAACATATAGTACCTCAGTTGCTTTATTGGATATAACGGATGATATAATGGTGGCCATTGACAAAAAAATGAGTAGTATTTTGGTTCTATTGGATTTTACCAAGGCTTTTGACACGATAAATCATGATCTTCTGTTAGCGAAATTAAAATACTACGGGTTTTTGAAACCATTTCTTGATCTTGTACAATTTTATTTCTCTAATCGTTTTCAAAAAATCGTTTCTGTGATTTTAAGGAGTTCCTTTATCTGTGCCTTTGTGCTTGAATATAATTTTATGTCATCCATGTATAAGAGATGGTTTATTTTGTGTAGGTTATTTTTTGGTGTTTAATTTGGAATCCGAAGTGTGTGTTATTCAGTGTGTTTGAGAGTGGATTGAGACAGAGGCAGAACCACAAAGCGCTGAGTGAATCTCCCTGGAACATACCTCGTCTGATGTAGATCTCTTCTGTTTCGATGTGCTCTTTTTGTGTTCTCAAGTTGATTTTAGTTTTCCACGTACTCATGATATGCGTAAGAAATTGCCTGATGTTTTTATTGACTTTATATAATTCTAGTACTCTGCATAGCCAACTGTGGGGTATCGATTCAAAGGCTTTTTTATAATCTATGTATCCAGTATGAAGGTTTCTATAATTTTTCCTGGTTTGTTCCATGATGACGCTGTCTATAATGAGCTGCTCCTTGCATCCTCGGCTGTTTTTCCTGCACCCTTTTTGTTCTTCCGTTAGAATGTTTTTGTGTACTAGATGTTGTTCTATTCTCCTGGTAATTGTGGCTGTAATGATCTTATATAGGGTTGGAAGGCACGTAATAGGTGGGTAATTTGACGGGTCCTTATTGTCTGAATTTTTGGATTTAAGGTATTTTATTCCTTGGGTGAGAAAACTGGGGAGTGTGCTAGGTTTTAAAATAATTTCATTAATTTGGCGAGTGAGAGCTTCATGTGTGGAGGTAAACTGTTTGTACCAGAAGTTATGAATGTTATCTATTCCAGGACATCTCCAGTTATGCGTGTGTTTGATTGTTTCTGCAACTTCCTGTGTTGTTATTGCAAAGTCCTCTTGTTCCTCTAAGCACTTGTGTCTGTCTTCTTCCGCTTTAATCCATGAAGCGTTATTATTGTGTAGTTTCGGTTCTGACCAAATACTTTCTCAGTATTCTGTGATCTCTTGTTTGGTCGGTGGTTCTATTACTCGTGCCTCCTCATTGCTCATGATTTTTTGGTAAAACTGTTTTTCGCTTCTTCGAAACAGGTTGTTAGCGTCCTTTCTTTCATTTGATTCTTTGTTTCTTCGGAGTCTTGCGGCATACACAGGTATCAGGATATGCAGATTTGATTTTCTCTACACTTTATGTGATACATTTTGACTTGTTGCCGTAAGATGTCCCAATTCTTTTCTAATTTTGTTAATTTTGTTTTCGATCCTTATCTGCCATTTGAATTTTGGTTTTATGTTGTTGGTGTTTCTGGGTCGTGGCGGGAGTTTCTGATGGTTCTGTGTTATCGTGGTTATAGCTGCTGCGTAGATCACTGTATGAATGTCCTCAATTGTGCTCGCATTCGTTATGTACTCGGGAATTATGTGTTCGTTGATGGTCTTTAGGATTTTTTGTGTGTCCCGTTTGAAGATTACACGAGGAATAGGATCTCTTGTTATAGGATCGGAGCCTGACCATTTGTTTAGATGTGACTTCATTTCTACTTTGATTGCTTGTATGAGAGACGGTCCGAGGTGTAGCTCTGTGTATGGTGCTTTGGGCGAATGATCCACTTGTTCTGTGTGCTGTATGGTGCTTGTCATCTATCGTGGGTTGTTGCTGGGTGCTTCGCTTCTACTGAGCATTGAGTGAGGTTGCAGATCCTCTTGCACAAAGTAGGGATGGTTTGTATGTGGTATCGGTTCGGCCTCTGCCTTACTGTCCTCAATGTTTGGTTGATGAATGTTTAGTTCAGCAGCTACCATAGCTTTGTTTTTCAATGCGATTATTATTATTATTACTATTAAACACTGTTTATTCAATTTTCGTTATCTGTAGTATCTCCTACTATGTGTTCAAGTGAGAATTAAATTAATTTAAAAAAAAGTCAATAATACAACTTAAGTATTTTTTTACTCAAAATAATATTTTTTTTTTATTTTCTTTACTGCCATAACGAAGCACTTTCTAACTAAGATAAGTTGTATTAAATCTATTTTGGCCTCAGGAATACAGACCATCTAAAGTATTTTGTCAATTATCCTTGAAATCGTCAAGACAATGAATACCATGGACAAAATCAAAAAAAAAATATCAGAAATGTTACAGGTAGCGTAAATGTCAAGAAACAAAAAACGTTTGACATAAAATTATCTAGCTGCAAAGTAAGATTAGAAGCTATTCACTAAAAATCTCCTAAATTTTTTCCTCGGTAAAAACATTTTTTATTCAAAATAATGATTTTAATTTTAACGTTTAAAAATGCTCTTAAGTTACCTTAAATCGTCTCATTTTCGCCTCAGGAATACCTCGTAGCATTTTGTACAGAACATTTAAGGAAAATCTGTATATTTGTTTGAACCCCTAAAATCCCGCCATTATCTACGGTCTAGGCCCGATTGTTTCGTGCAATGCATTATTAACATATATTGAATTTTACTCCTTATGCACCAAACAACACTGTCAATGATACATATACAATTAAACTGATCGTTATCAATCTTCTTTTTTTCCGATCCGCGGAACTTTAGTCGAGGACGTATTATATTCCTCTTCAAGACCAATCTGTCCGACCATACTCGTCGGATTATTGACATTCTACTTCGTCTTCTTAATTTATGGCACTTCGTCCGCGATTTTCTCGACTTTTTCTTAGACTATCCTTGTGTCAGTTTGGTAGCATAAAGGAAACCGACTCTGGGTTTTTAATCCCAATGTTTTTCTACCTCTAGCTGTGATATATGACATCTTCTATGCACTTACTGCCATATACGGGCGATCCAAAAAAATCTATAAAATGTTTAGAAGTAACTAGGCTTGCTACTGCGAGTTTATGAAAATTTTGGCAACGTTTATTACTTTAATGTTATTGCTAAACAATTTATTTGTTTTAAGTTATAAATTCTTTATAATTTTATTACCATTGTGATCCCAGGGTGGAACATTAATTTGGAATTAGGTCTACAACTTAAAAACCGTTTGAAATTTTTAAAAACTGTTTTACCCGTGTCAAATTGATTTATTCGATATTTTGATAATACCGATTTGATCGTGGCACCCCCCCATTTTTTTGGGTTCAGTGAGATATTCTAAAAATATTTTATAATACAAGTCTCATACCTAAATTCAACTGTTTTCGAAAAAGTCATGCCTCAGCCATTTTAGGCTAATTAGAACGCTCTGTCGGTCAAACTGTTAAACTTATTACAGAATGACTTATACCAAGGGTCGTCAACCTCTTTTAGTTCAAGACCCAAAAATCTATTTCACATCGTCAGAAGGGCGGCCACAGTGGTCCACATCACTTTACCACTATATCAATAAAATAAAAAACATAATTTTAAAGTGTAATAATCTTTATTGATTAAAAAGTTCAATCGATCAATGCGATTTTTGATATTTTTTATTTCTGACAAGTGTGTCGATATTTGGTATTTTTTTAGTTGCAACCCGCAAACTTCCTTACAGATGTGCGTCTGTAAATCTCGACCTTGTTTTAGACTTATCATTCTTCATAAGAGAAAACAGCTGCTTGCACACATATGTGCTCCCAAACAGAGACATAATTTTCTGGGTATTGTTTTCTGATTTCGGGAAACGAGTTTTGATCGACATATTTTGAATAAAAATCAAGAAGACCCATGTTGAACTTGTCTTTTAGTTCCGAATTACACTGCAAATCGATAAGCTCCATCTGACAATTTTCTGGCATGTCTTCAACGGATACACTGAATGATCGGGCAAAGAGATTGATGTTTTTTCATTATCTCTGAAGTCAGAAAACCTTGATTGGAACTCTTTTTTGAGTAAATCTAGTGCTGCGACATATTTATCAACATCTTAACATTTGCAACTTTTCAGTTTAGGAAAGTGCGTATACTAATTTTTCCTTAAATCCAGTTTAAATTCAAATGCCTTCACAGAAGGCTGTTGATGAGATTTTCTTTTCCTTGTAGTTTGGTGTTCAAGTCATTGAGGTGCAGCATGATGTCCGTGAGAAATCCAAAGTCACGCAGGGGTTGTTAAATGTCCGTGAGAAATCCAAAGTCGTGCAGGGGTTATTAAATTGAGGAACTGGTTTTCCGTTGGTTTCCATGAAGGAGGCGATTTTCTTCTTGAGTTCAAAAACGCGTTTTTGCATTTTCCCTTTGCTCAGCCAACGAAGATCAGAAAAATATGTCACATCACCATACTCGGCATTAATTTCGTACAAAAAATTTTGGATTTATCTGTGGTTGACACCGCTTGATTTAATGAAGTTCATAGTTTTTACGACCACTTCATCAATATTTGTCTATATTGATTAATAATTAATATATAAGATTTTGTTGATAAACGATGCAATGATAATGCATCAAAGGAAGATCTCTCTGCTGTTTTTTCATCAAACCCACCTGGAAGATCTTGCTGCTGTTTTTTCATCAAATGCACCGTTTGTGACAACTGCAGAAAGGTTTGCAAATTGTCAATTATATCGTCTCAGTACTGTCATCAAACACTTATAAATATCAAATCCTTTCGAAGTTCCTTTAATCGGAAAAAGGGCAGCCATCTCTTCAGTGATTTAAAAATTATTATCAATGTCCCAAATAAATATAGCTAATTGAGCGGTATTGGTTGGATCTGTGCTTTCGTTGAGCGCAACAGAATAGTATACGAACTTCGATGCACGTTCTTTGAGTAAATTTTCAATGTCTGCCGCTAACTCTTCGATTCTTCTGGCGACAGTAACACCGGACAAACTAACTTTAGAAAAAGGTTGTTTTTGAGACGGGCACAATACTTCAGTGGCGGCCTCTTTATATTCCTTGATAAAATCACCATCCGTAAAAGGTTTTGATTTCAAAGCTATTTTTTTCGGATATAATTTAGCTAACCTTCACGCTTGCTTCGTTTTCAATGTTCTGCTTTTGAAAACTATCTTGCTGTCGTTGAAGCTGACTTTTTAGAGCTCTTACTTTATTTTGCCGTAATGTCTTTTTAAGTTGTATTCTTTCAAGTCTGAAAGGAATTCTTGACCACCAAACAGACGGGTTTTTGATTAACACTAAAGAATAAGTACAACTCAGTCCACTTTTCTTGAAATATGCTCTTTTCTTCACTAATTTTTTGTTTTATACCCGAAGTAGAAACCATTTTTAATGTCAAGGTAGAAGAAACGAGTTTAATTCTCCGATAAAAATGTCCACGACAAAACTAAACTTGCGCGACTGCACGCCACAATACAGTATCTCCCTTACACGCGTCAAGACACACTATACTCAACTCACTATAATCACTTATCGCACAGGTAGCAACTTCACTGCTAGTTGGTACTCTTTCGCTTGTATCGCTTCGTTCGCTCTTGAAATTAGAACTGGCCGCTGCCAAAGGTGGTGCCGGCTTTATATGGGCCGAGCGCATCAGCTTTAAATCTCTCTAAATTTCAAGCAGCTACGAGACTAGACTAGTAAGCCTCTCTATTAGTGATAATTTTTAGAAAGATTCAATAGACATGCAACGCCATCTAGTGGCCTTGTGGGTAGTCGTGATCACGAGTTCACAGAGTCGATCTCTTCTAACTAGGTGGCGCTAGCGTCCTCGGAGTGCCATTCGCGGGCGCGGCGCGATTCGATATTTTCTCTAGTCACTGGGAGCCGTAAGAAATTAGAAAGCGGGCCTCATGCGACCCGAGGAACGGCGGCGGGTTAAAGACCCTTGACTTATACTTTTAAAATCTATTTGATGACATCAACTTTCGGTTTAGCCGGAAATGTCAGCATTCTCTACACTAAAACTCACAATAATCACCCAAAAACAAAGCAACATGGCTTTGTTCGATTTACTATTTTACCAGTTGTTATACAATCGTATGCTCTGCGGTTTGCAAAAATGCGGCGATGTAGTCGGTTTTTAAGCAATGACATTTTATGAAAATAAAAAACAGGTAAAATAAAAAGTTTCGAAACAGAGCCTACCTGTCTTCTTGACATTTAAAGTTGTCACTTTTTTTTTTAAAACGGAAAATTTTCTCATATGTTATCGTTTCAAATTACGTTGCAATATACCGAGCGGTTCAAAAGTTAGACGGGGTGCGACAGACTTTATGTCCTCACTGTATATTTATATGCACATTTATTGATAATATCGTATGAGGATTATGCGCAGTATACTTTTAATTCTCTTGGGGCGGAAATTAAGAGAAAACCAACTCTGATGGATGCCGAATGTGCAGCCTATTGAAAGAAACAGGGTTTAAATGTAAAAAGACCAGGACCACGAAATTTCTCAATATTGTTCTAAGGCGAGACGATTTTTTAAAATCATGTCAAAGACAAAGATGAAAACTTGAACAAATTTGTTTTTCTTGATAAAACGTGGATTTTTCATAATGGCATCGTATGTGGTTCATGGGAAAATAATAATAAAAAGGGCGTAAAAAACATAAAGATTGATGATAAGAGGTAAGTTATACAATAATTATGCAAAAGTATGCAAGTATTTTAATTCAAAATTTATATTTTAGATTTATCGTACCTCATCCTGGCAGGGAAGATGGGTTTATCGACGATGCAGAGAGCCGTTATGTTTTTTAATACTAAGAAGGAAACGTTCACTGAATAATTATTGTAAGCGGATTTTACCGACTGGTATACCTGACGATTTATATTGGTAAGCATTTCATTAATTCCTGATATGGGTACGTTTATTTTAGATTCAATTTTTTGACAGTCTTCTGATACGAAGAACCCGCTATCTAAAAGAGCCCTACAACGAATAAATTCATTATTCGAGTCTAATTTTTTATTATTTGACTAGGCCTATTTGGAAGGAAGTAGCGACAATAATTTTTCCATCTGCGAATCATCCCCCAACGTGGGTACATCTATGCAAGCATGCGAATGCTCTTGTTCTGAACCCAACTGAGGTAAAATAGTGTTGTGCCTACCATTGATCGACGATGCAGAGAAAACCCAACTTAGTGATTATCATGGTGAAATGAATCAAGAAAAATGTTTACGATGGTTTGAACATCAAATATTAAATAACTTAAGTTTAGACAATACGCCATAGTATATTATTAAACAAAATTCCAAACAACTAATGAACCGTTTAAAACTGGTTAACCAATAATACAATAGAGTATTCACATCAGATGCTTAAAAATCTAATGCTAAAAAAACTTCTAGGTATCTTCGTAAGGTATCAATTTCAGCACTGACATGTTTGCTAACAAGATTTTTTTAGAAACCAACCAGAACGAAAATATCTTATAGACAATTTAGCTGAATAATATGAACATAAAGGTTCACGTCTTTCCGCATACCACTGCATTTTTAAGCGGTATTGAACGGGGATTGTAAAATCTTACTATAACTTACACAATGGTAAAGATGGAAAAATGTAAGTGTAACTACTGAGATATAGAAGAATTCAATCAGCCATATAGAAAATGAAATAATGAAATAGTATAATATAGAGCATGTACTTGATCGACCAGAAGTTCTACCTTTGCTTGTAAATACTAAAGTATTTTATCGAATTTATTATTATTTACCAATCAAAATCTGATTAAATTTTGTAACTAGTTCTAGTCCAGACTAACTTTAGTTTCATTAAATAGAGTTTTAGTTAAAAAGTAAAATTAAAAAATAATTTGAAAAATAAACGTTCCGGCCCAAATACATATTCCATATATATATATATATATATATATATATATATATATATATATATATATATATTCTTCATTATACTAAGATTCATTATTAAATATCCGCATTTATCAAAATCATATATTCAGAGAACAAAACTTAAATTTGCTTGTGGTTGTCTCAAAATTAGAGCGATATTAAAAAAACGATTGATTCTACACCTAATTTCATTTGTTTTCCTGCCCTAGGTCCATCTCTCTCGCACTACCATGGAATCAGCGCAACGGCCAATCCACTGGTTGTTACGTTAATGGTAATATCTCAATTATCGATAATTCTATGATAATCTGGTAACCATGTCTATTGAAACGTAAGCCGTTTGATGTGAAACGGTTTATATTTTTTATGAGCATAGATAATATAAAAACGAACGACGGGTTGCGATTGTCCGGATCTCTGGCGGCCCGGCGTATATATTAAAGTTATTTGACGTTTTATTATAAACAAGATCTGTTGTATTTTTGATGTGAGCTCTCATAGCAGTTTAGGGCATATGGTCTGCAAAAGGTTTTGGGTTCCATTTTTGTCGGGTGATGTTTCTTTTTCAGTTTTTTAAGGTTGTGTATCTATAATGAAACCAATCGCTTAATTATTTACGCTGCTAGATAGCAGGGTAGTCGCAGCTCGTCCTGGGTTAAGAGCTTTGTATATAAAGTTGAAATAGGAATGAGCAAGTCATTTCGATTAATATTTTACCGTCTGGCTGGTAGAGGACTAGTTTCGCGAAAATACTTTAGTTGTACGACGTGTAACATAATAAAATATGTTTAGAAAGTTTTGCTGATATCAAAAAAATATATAGACAAAAAATTGTTTAATTGCCATGAAATATCTGGTTGTAAAAAAATCTATGCTTTTGTCAGAAGTAAATGTGACGAAAGTAATGTATTTATCCACTAATCCCAAATATATTTGTAAAAGGTCAGTTTAGAAAGAAGGCTAGACATAAAATCCGACTCTGATTGAAAAAAAATTTCAGTGAAATGCTTAAAATGGTTGTTTCAAGTTTATGAATCGAATCAGAGCAGATTATTTAAAATGAAAGTGTCAAAATGCACCCACGTATTTACCCACTAGGTAGGTGTAGCAATCAATGTATTTTCATTTTCATATTCTAAATATAGTAAAATTTTGATGGATCGTACATTTTATTTTGATTTGTACTGCTAGATAAGAAAATAATTGCCGGGCATATATTTAAAAATATGTTAAATTATAAAAGAGAGCAATGACATCCTGAAGAATATTAATAAGATTTTTTGTTTTGACTAAGACATATATTTGCTTAGAGTGCTTATTATGATAATATTCATAAATATGTTGATATTATTTTCACCGTCGTGAGATGTTACTACACATTTATTAATAAACGCTTAAAATTATGTAATGTTTTTTGTAATATACAACAACATTCTTTATTTTAGTCATTGTAAAAGCAGATGGAAACAGAATCACACTGGAACAGAATGCACATGACATCGCCAATCCTTGGATTTTTTGGACCAGTTATTTGAGAGCTTAAATGTAGCTCTTTTTCAATTACATCTTGGCAAGTTTCTGAAAGTTAGTTTGACCAGAGGTTCACCATATATTAAATTATGTTTTTGCAAAATGAATAAGGCTTAATTTTTTCAAGAATGGGTCATCTTTCATCACACTTATGTAATTTAAAAGCTCATATATGTATATATATATATATATATATATATATATATATATATATATATATTATATCAGATCTGAAATTACCAAAAACATCTTAATTTTAACACCTACAGTGGCCTGGTGTACCTGTGCGACTTCGGTCATAATTCTAAAAGATATATCTCTGTAGAACCTCTAAATTACCCACACCAAGGCAGTCACTGACACTAATAAGTCGATTTTTACCATAGATACGTACAATCTGAAACAAAAGTAATTCATTTCATGTCTTATTCATTTTCTTATGGTATTTTCATTTCTATTGTTCTGATAAAGGATATTTAAAATAGGATTTTAAATGGGTGCCATTTTTTTATCTTTAAAACATTTTTGTGAACGTTCATAGCAGCAATCTCATTTCTAGAGCAACTCTGTTGACACTGTTATGGGGATTTTCTTCCATAACTAACAATATGTTTTCTTATTATTCTTCTGAGGAGCTGGGCGACCTCTCTTGAAAAAACTTTCTACGAAACCCGTCTTTCAATTTTTTTTTACTAACAGTTGATCTAGTGAATGGGTTTTTAGTAATACAAAACTATTTATTGAGTTCGAACTCTAGTATCATCATCATAAGAATTTCTTTCTTTTGTGTGGAAGAAAAACGCGTTTTAATTAAATAATAATAATTATTATGGCAGCATGATGTTATTATTCAAATACCATAGTTACAAAACAGTTAACTAAGAGCTATTTCAAATCTTATGGAAGTACAGTGTGGTCCATTTTCTTTACAAAGTTTTAGCAGCTAATAATTTTATAATTTTTTGACGTATCAAAATACCTAAGCAAAATAACAAGTTCTTTTTAAGTATATTTGAGAAGTTTTTTGCGGCATCACAAATATGAAATACACCGATTTAAAACAGTTATCCCTTAATCTTGTATTTTTTGTAATGGAACACGATCTACTTAATTATTTATCGCTTGAAGTATTGACAGGCAGAGGAAGGAAGACCGTTTTAATGTCTAAAAATAATGTATTTGTTTTTATGTTATTAAAAGATAAAATAAAATGAACTTATAAAATTGTTTCAAACCTCACGTAACTGTGAAACCATCTCAAGACCATAAGTGGTTTATGTTATTCAAATCATATTTTCGTGGAGATTATAGATCTGAAATAAATTATGAGAATATGTCTGTCTGAGGATTTTTCCGTTTTACAGTGGGTAAATAATATATGGAGCAAATTCATTATTTGCTAATTTGACATATTCGTTTGCTTCGTGCCACTTCCAGTTTGACCGCACGTGACCTCAACTTACGATTTTTAAATGGGACACCCTTTTTGTCAGTTTGACAGATCAAATAATTTTTATTATCATTTTAGTTTTTCAATCCAGGATGCTAGCAATTCCCAAAATTAGCTCATTTATGATCAAGTAGTACGAGAAAAATACAAGTTGGCCTTGGTTAACCTTGAGAACGTTTTTATGCAATTTTCAAATCAGCAAAATCAGTATTTTTATGTTTACTCAATTATTTTAAATGGAAAGGGGTGGCTCGTGGAGATTTTATAATAGACCATTTCCTTCCAAACATTTTGATACCACACACTCTAATATTATTTTAACTCGGTCTCCTAAAATAAGAAAAAAATATTATTTTATCACTTATTACACAGATCATAATAAATGGTGCTTGGTCATGGTTTTATCTAGTTATCCATGATTTCAAACAGTTAACTGTGGCTATGGATAAATTGGAAACAACAAAAAAATATTAAATTTCTAACGCAATTAATTTTCTTATAACTTGTAGGTATAATAACTGGAAATTTCTAGGGATCCAAGTGCTCAAAATGCTCACCGTCCTGTTCTATACAACTCTGAACCTTTTCAACAGTTGCCCTTACTACTGCCTCAGCTGCCAAAGCGTATTCCTATTTATGACTGCTCTAATCTTATTTTCCAACTCACGAAGACTTGCTGAAGTTGTGTTATACACTTCATTTTTTTCAATGCTCTACAAAAAGAAATCAAAGAGGGTGGTCAAAATACTCTACCTAATAATTCCTCCTCCACAATTAAAGCCAAACCGTCCCTGGAAATTTCCAGCTTGCATCAAATAGCGGTTTTCTTAAGCACAATATTTTTCATTATTCCTATTGAAACGCCTCAAATTTGTGAAATGGCTTTTGTCGGTATAAAACATTTTAAATGGAAAAGTGTTATCTTGAAAGAACTTTTCTAAATACCAATTGCAATATTGAAGTTTTGGATGCTATTTTCTTGATAAAGGTGTGGATGCAATTGATTTTTTAAAGGAACGATATTTATGAATATGTAAAATTCTTCAAACTGAATTCCTTGATATTTGGCATTCTAAAGCGAGTTCTCTAAGTGAGACAGTCATGTTTACCTCCACGTATGCTAACACTTGTATTGCTTTTTCTTTACTTACGATAAATGCCGAGTTATAATTAGTTTCAGGCTCTTGGCGCAATTTCTCATCCAACTTTGGGAAATAATGTCTGGTCGGATGCCAACGATCCGGATATCTCTGGGCGTACAATTTTGCAGTTTGAACTGAATTCTGCCTACATTCACTAAAAATCGTATCGATTTTTTGTGTAACCTGCGATATTTAGAATTGAAAGCTTAATTTTTTTGTCAAACAACTGTACCTAATCATTTCTACTTAAGTATACTTCAGTAAAAACGTGCTTAATAATGGAGGAAAATGCCAAACTTTTAGATACTGTTTTGTTTTCAAAGCCGCCTTACCATTTATGTTTCATAGCTTCTCGGTCCTTAGCCTACTACGCTTTTCCAAACTGTCAGTATTATTTTATTTACATTATTCGCTGTAGCTGTAGCAACTTCTGGGAGAGTGAATTAAAATAATATTAGAGTATGTGGTATCAATATGTTCGGAAGGAAACGGTCTGTTATAAAATCCCCACCAGCTTTTCATTTGAAAAAATCGACTAAACAGAAAAATACTGATTTTGCTGATTTCAAAAACGTTCTTAAGGTTAATCAAGGCCAATTTGTATTTTCCCCGAACTACTTGATCACAAATGAACCAATTTTGGAGTTCATAGTATCCTAGATTTAAAAACAAAAATTATTCGATCTGTCAAAAATCGACAAAAAGTAGAGTGATAATATAATATAATAATGATATAATCTTCACCGACTAGCTAAAGTGCAAATATTAGGTAAATGGTCTGGACGAGGGCTGGTTAAAAGAAGACTATACTATGCCGAGCTTTCGAATATCTTTATTTTCATCTTCAAGGCTACAGTGGGTGTAGATATAACTTATGCATTTTAGCATGCATAAATTAATCAAAAAAATTAACTGCGACATCACTGGCGATCAGATTCCTCAATTTGGTTTCTAACTTCATGGTTTCTTACTTTATTCTGATATTTTGAACCTTTTAGACGTTAGTTATTAAAATGCGAAAGCTCTATAGATTTAGAATTTTATGTTATTTTGTTTCGTTTTTATTTTGATAGCTAAAACTACAGGACAGCGGCGGCTCGCCAGGGGAGGCGGGTGAAGCGCCGCTTCACCTACATTTTCCAATCCATTTACTTAAAAATAAAAATATTTTTAAAATATTAAGCATTTTATAATCTATATTTTTATTATAAAAATGCAGTATGTTTTATATAAATTCACATTATTTACTTAATTATACCATTATTTTCTATCAAAACTAGTGCGTTATATACTCAAAAAATAATAGTGACTTAAAAACGTAGCGTGCTGAACATCTTTTCATAAGAGCGACCCGTTGAGGAATTACAATCATCAGTAAAAAATTCCGCTTCTGACTTAGATTTGTTTACGGCCGTTGCTATGGCAACGCAATGGTGAATATCAATAAGCCAAATACAGACTGGAAGCGGCATAAAGTCCTGCTGTAGGCTACAGGCGCTTATTCGCTTGTTATATAATTAATTTGTATTAGTGCGTTCGGATAATCGTTGGTATTTGTGGTACCGTAAAAGTTAGACGAAATGTTTTCGTTGTACGATCCGGTCTACATTTTATTAGAAACGCCATTTTCCCAGTAGAAAACCGAGGACAAAAGAGACTTTTTAAATACGGTGGCCGAAGGATCTAAGCCTGTCCCTGAAATAGAAAAACAAGGGAAGTCAAAAGACAAAGTTTTCTTTCGCAGGTTTCAAAATCAGTGATATTCGGATTATACGTGGATGAGTGGAAGTATTTATTTAAACAAACTATTTTGTATGCCCTCTTTAACTGTAGGTGTAAAATCAAGAATATGGAATAAGAAGAGATTCAATAATTTTGGGAATGTGACGAGAGGTTGTAGTACGTAGCTAAGTAATAAAAAACGCTCCAAAGCTATGGATAATTAACATCATAAAAAGGTAAAAAAGCCATTTTGGGCGTGTCACCCCGAAAGATTTTCGCCTGCGGCGCTATGCGCCTAACTACACTACGCTTCACTTGTTCTTAAATCCACGAGCCGCCACTGATACAGGATGAAAATTTTTTTTGGTTCATTATAGGACTAAAAGTTCATATAAACATGAGTTCGAAAGATCTCAGTTTTTAAGATACAGGGTGTTAAAATAAAAATAAAAATCTAAAAAAAACTATGGTGTTTGGAATACCGAAATGACGAATCTGATTTTCTAA
This sequence comes from Kuschelorhynchus macadamiae, assembly GCA_030620095.1. Taxonomy (NCBI): domain Eukaryota; kingdom Metazoa; phylum Arthropoda; class Insecta; order Coleoptera; family Curculionidae; genus Kuschelorhynchus; species Kuschelorhynchus macadamiae. Next base: position 452,527 of record JAUTXW010003635.1, read on the forward strand.
ATAAAAACAATCAGTGACGTCGCAATAAAAAAATCAGGTGAGTAAAAAGGGTCGTGATCTAGAAAAAACTAACACTTAGTAATTTTTTAATGTAAAACGTATTATAGCCTAGTATAGTCTGGTCAAATCTGAATGATTCTCTAGAAATGTACAAAGACCACGAAAAAACTAAAAAAAGATTTGAAATTTTGACTCCTTGTGTCCCAAAAGCTAAAGACTTGCGGACACATATTTATATGAACTTTTAAACCTAAAATAAGACAAAAAATTACGTCCTTCATTTTTACACATCAGTTAAATAACATCCAAATTAGCATTAAAATATAATAATAAAAAATAAAATAGATCACACAACATTTTTTTTCAAGCCTAGTTTTTTTTTTAAATTTGAAATCCCTTTGAAACTCCTACAAGAACATTGTTTTTGTCCACGATTGTACGCTATAGTTTAAACACGTGCCTGCAATCAATTTAATTTATGTATAAATAGTAATTGGCATAATTATATTAATGATATTGCCGCTCCTTGTAATTACAGTAGTTTGCTAAGGCAAGTGCCTTCATAAACGTGAACTATATTTGTACTATATCTGGCATCTTGCAGACGGTGGAACTACGGTTACTTTTTTGTCTACTGAAAAAATGTCCATTTATTGAACCATGCAATATAAGATCTGAAATGATATTTTTTCGGATCTGAAAAAATGAAAAATAAAGTAGACTTTCTAAAAATAAAGCAAATCTGTGCTGAATTTTGTGTTTTGAATTTTTTCATACATTCTTTATTTTATAATTTTTAGTCCTGGAACTTATTTATTATTTGCATATTAAATATCGATTTTCGACAGAATCTGCACATATGACAAAAATTCATAATTTCCTCTCTCAAATACCCTTAGATATCGATTTTTGGCACAAATGGCAAAATTTGTCTGCTATGTTGCCGTCGCCATTTGGAATTTCTAAATGTTGAAAGTTCATCATGTACAGGGTGTCCCATTTTGGGTAATTTTGCAGAATATCTTCATTATTTTTATAGATAGAAAGTTGAAGTTTTGGCGACAGTGTGCTACTTTTTTGTAAAACTAAAGATACCGTTAACATAATTTTAATAGCCCTTTTAGTTTTTAAGATACAGGCCTGTAGAACTCAATTCGGCCTTCAGAATTAGTATACAGGCTCAGGTCAAAAAGTAATTTTTTTTTAAAGGAACACCCTATATATTTGTAGACTATAAAATTTGTCTTATTTTTTTTCAAAAATTTATAATAGTATATTATGCACTTTTTCTCAGAAACACGCAAATAAATGACAATTTTCTGAAATTAAATGCATAATTTAATAGTAGGCTATGGCTATTGTTTATGACAACAAACAGAATTAAATGTCAAATATTTCTCGATTTTTGGATCGACTTTTGGTTTATAAAGCATTTTATAATCGTTCTTTTGGTATTTTTACTTAATTGATATTTATCAATTTCTTCGAATAATGGCAGCGAGCCTATGAAAATTATAGAAAATATGATATGCTGGTATGTTTTATACAGAGAAAAGAAAATTGTGAAGAAGCCTCGGAATTATATTTCCAAAGGTAAGCAAGCTATTATGGCTATGAAAATCTGTATTATCATTATAAGTTTTTGCCTGTTAGATATAGAGAAAGAAAGCAATTTTAGTTAAGCACGGACCATTTGTTCACCCGCGTCCTAAAACATACAACAAAGAGAACAGGGAAAGAAAAGAGATAGATGTATAGAAGCAGCACCTTCGTTCTTATATAGAAAAATTGAGAAGGAAATTGGTGTGCCAAAAACTGACGGTCAGAGGATCTTGAAGAATTATTTGCATCCTGGCGATGCCGAGCGCCGGGCACTGTTTTGCCAGTGGTATTTGCAACAAATCTATGCTAACGATTTATTTGCCAGACTTGTTATCTGGTCAGACGAATGCCTTTTTTCAAGTGCGGGAATTTTTAATCGTCACAATATCAGGAACTGGCATACTGAAAATCAGCATTTAATGTTTGAAAGGGCACAACAAGGACTCTTTGGAGTTGGGGTGTCATGTTTTATTTTGGGCAGACATATAGTTTATAGGATTTTTGAAGGAGGTCTCATAGCACGTAGATACCTAGAAAACCTTGAGGAAGTTATTCCAGAACTGTTCGAAAATATTCCATTAGCCCAATATAATGCTGTTTACCTACAGCAAGATGCTTCCCCAAGTCACAACTCTAGATTCTTAAGGGAATTTCTCGATAATAACTTTCCTCAACCTGTACGCTGTCAAATACCCGCATGTATCGATTTTTAGTCGAATTGGACCACCAGTAACAATATTTGTCTGGCATATTGGAACTGCTATTTCGTTTTACTGTCCTACGAACTCCGTACGCTTGCCAAATTTGATGCTATTCGATTACGTGGATTATTATGTCATTTTTAAATCAACTCATCCATGTAAATTACCACAGAATATCTCAAATATTTTTGTACTGAAACAATTATAGTGCTAAACAAGATTATGTACCGGATAACTACGCATAATCTCAAGAAACCGAAAGGTTATTTTTAAACGGAATATCTTGTATATCATATGTCTATATGTCAAATAGGTATCTTCTTGCTAATTCTAAATATACAAGCTGGAGCGTGGCCGCCTACGCGTGCACTGATCTACGTCGCGTGGGGATCTCTTAAATCGTGGCAGTACACTTTATAACTACCTGAAATCCTTCGCGCACGTGAACTATAAAATGAAAATCTACCTTACGTAACAGTTTCCCCATTTTAAGTTAACCCCATTTAAAAACAATCTTTTTCTACGAGCGTGCTCAAAGTGACGTCTTTGCGCACTCATTTGCGTGCGCAAAGTTGAACTTTGCACCCGGAAACTCTTTGCGCACACTTTTTTATTCACAGGAATATCATCTTTAAACAGGACTTTTAGGTATTTTAATGTTTTCTGCATTAAATAATATTCAAAAAATAAAGATTTATTGTGTTTTTTGTTACGCTTGTATAGAATTTAGCCAAATTTACTCCATATATGTGACTACCATAATTTGATAACTAATTAAACAACCTGTATCATTACTTGTGAGTGTCAAATAAGACAACAATAAGTTTTCTTTGCCACCTTGCAATTTTGACAATTTTGCTATATCAACCAAAATACAAACATTCAATCATTTGAAAAAAGCTTCAAAAAAAGTAATTCTGCTTAAAATGGATAGTTCGGATGAAGAGATACCAGAAGAGGTACTAAAAGCCGCAGAATCAGCAAATTAGGAGCTAATATCAGTGAAATCAAAACAGAAGTATGAAAAGCAGTACGACTTGTTCGGGAAATGGTCCAACGCAAAATGGGTGAAAACGGCTAAAGAAGAGGTACTACTAGCTTATTTTCCTGAATTAAGCAAAGAATTTAGACCATATAGTTTGTGGGCTAGATACTCAATGCTAAGACCTTTTTAAAAGTTAAAGAAAATATAGATATAAGCAAATTCTACAAATTAACTGCTTTTATCAAAAAACAAAATGTTGGCTTCAAACCAAAGAAAGCAAATATTTTTACTAAAGAAAACATATCGGATTTCATGAATAAGGCGCCAGATGATATATATTTTTTGTTGAAAGTTGCGACTATTTTTGGGCTTGCAGGCGCCTGCAGAAGAGAGGAATTAGCAAAACTAACAGATGACTTTGAAGACAAGGGAAATTTGAAATTCAGGATTCAAACAATTACACTTCACGCGTTTTTGTTATATCCGACGAAATTAACAATGAAAAGTATCTACTATTTGTAGAAATTATACAGCCTTACGACCATCATCAACAACGCATCAACGTTTTTTTGTAAATTTTAAAAGAGGGAAGTACACAACACAGTGTGTCGGGAGTAACAGTTTCGGGAAAATGCCCTCAGAAAGTGCGGCGTTTCTAAAATGGCCCAACCCTGAACTCTACACGGGGCATAGTTTTCCTCGCTCCGATGTAAAGCGGTTAGGAGATATATTAACGACTCGACTACATATAAAAAAAGTGTTATGGGTTTCGGTAAACTATGTTGACACTCTTAAATCTCGTTTATTTTTGTTTCTTTTTGTTTTTATCTACCGTTCTAGCAGTCCAAATTGAGAAAATTTGTGGAAAACTCTCATCAGCACTCAAAATTTACTTTAAGATGTAATTATTATACAAATCAAAATTTTGATTTCAAACATCTTTCCGACTGTTCCCATCGCCATGCTTGTTTTTAATTTGATGTGCGACGTTGCCATATTCATAATTAAAGAAATACCTATAAGTTATGATACACGTAAAACTAATTTTTTTTATAACAAAACTTATAATTAATAAAAATGCGGATTAGGTTAGGTTAGGATTAGTTAGGATTTCTGTAAAGAAAGCGCGCGGTACCACGCCAACCGAATTCCGAGTCTATATTGAAAGCGGGATGTTTCTGTAACAAAAACTATATTGTTAGGTGGAGCTGTCCCGCTAACGTTAGGTTAGCCCAGGTTCGTCAATAAAACCTTCATTAAAACTATAATAATAACAATAAATAATTACAATTCTGTTGTCCAAATAATTTTCAATTGGTTATTTCGTTTCCTCTAACGAATTGGTAAATCTAAAATCTGGCAACATTGCTAAATTTTTCGTTTTAAGGCTGTCAAATTATGACCGAGTGTGACTTTTAATTAATTTATTTTAGAAAAACTCTTGCATATCCCGCAATTTTTATTTTTGAAATGTAATATTACAAATGGGTACTTTCTGGAAAAAAAATAAAATATGCAAAAATCGTCTGTCAGGATAGTTTACCGGATCCAGTTGAAATACCAAGTTTGTCAAATTGCGAGAAAACCTTTGAAGTTCCATTTAATTCATTAACGCCGGATAACGAACCATCTTCATCAGCTTTCCCAAGAAACCAGTTGCACTCAACTTTAAATTTGCAGCATGCCACAAACTGTACTTTCAATATTAATATTGTTAATAATAATAAGTAATATTATTTCTGTTTTAAGTTAAAACAAAAAGTTTTTCTAATTCATTTAAGGTTTTTTACAATTTGATGACGTATAAGAAATATTGTTTTACCCGCGCTTAGAACCTACCTATATAAATAGGCAAAATTTGTAACATTCGTAGAAAAAATATTGTTCTTAACACAGTGTCTTTTCCGAACTTAAAGCTTATCCGAACTCCGCTTCGAGTCGTTTGTCTGACTGCTTTTGCGTGCGGGCAAGTATCACTTTGCGCACTATTTAGAAAAATAACTATTTTCAAATATAATAGCTTTTTTTCAAACATTTCTTGAATGCCACTTCTCGCATTTGTCTTCACCAATTTTACAAGCAAACAATTTTCGTAAATTAAAAATACATTTTTATAAGATATTAAAAATTTAAAATAATGGTTCGTTGGATAAATGCGGCGGTGACGTTAGAGAAATGTTTGAAAAAAACTTGAAAAAATAAAAAGTGATTGAATTTGAAAAAGATTGTCTTTAAATCTGATTAATTTAATAGGGTGAAATTGTTACACAAAGAAGAGCTACAAGTTTTGAAATATATATATATATATATATATATATATATATATATATATATATATATATATATATATATATATAATTTCTAGGCCTAAATTTTGAGAGAAAAATAAAAAAATAAGTGGAGAACCGAACACGAAAAAACACATAGAATAAAAAATGTAGAGGACACAATGCATTTGTGGATATTTACAGATTAGTTGTCCAGTGGAGCATACATGAATTATAAGCCAAAACTTTAATTTCAGTTTTTGGCTTATACCTCCGAAATGGACATACACTGCATTAACTATTACTACGATTAATTTCAAAACCCTATATTTTCGTTATTAGTGAACATATTTCAAACAACCTGTTTTCGACTGAGAGGTCGTTTTGGGTTAAATCAGTAATTTTGTTTTATTGTATGAGAAAATAAAATGTATCTATGTGTGCATATTTCTCAACAATTTATATAACCCCGAACAACGGAGTTTCCTTTTTTAAATGTTTTGGATATAATAAAATTGGGTTCAATGTATTTTCTGGATTTTATTGTTTCCAGTATATATATATATATATATATATATATATATATATATATATATATATATATATATATATATATATATATATATATATATATATATATATATATATATATATATATATATATATATATATATATATATATATATATATATATATATATATATATATATATTATAATATTTATTTTGACTTTTAAATAAATTGGACACAGAAATTTTGGAGGTAATTTGCTGGATTTGGTTTATATATTTCAAATTGAAAATAATGCAACTATGTCAAATAAGTGCATAACAGTGCTAGAATGAAACGTATTTTTTAATATCTGTGTTAAAATACTATGTATGACTTTTCACCATAGCAAGTCGACCCAACGCCAGCTAAAAGCGCGATTTGCAGTAGTAATAAATATGGCAAGTGCAAATAAAATTTCCGGACAAAATAGAAAAAATGTTGAGCCCTATTTTCTTAATAAATGTAAGAGTGCATATGGCTAATAAGCCAAAAAATCCAGAATCCGAAGGATTTATTTAAAAAAAATACACGCGAAATATTTTTTGAAGTTCTTTCTACAAGACTTTTTTCGCACGCCTTAGATTAGTTTAGGGTATGTCCCGAGTAAATATTGTAAACATAATTATTAGTTAAATACATTGATAACAAAATTAAATAAATAAATTTCCGCTATCTACTATTGTTTGTATTTAAAGAGCGCGTGGGTGTTAACGTGCTAACGCTTGGAGTGACATGGATCGTTCAAAATGGTCATTCCAAAGCTACATTTACATTTTTAATGTTGGCTAGATTTACTTATTTGACATTTTACTCGCTATTTTGAATACTCCAAATTAATAATATTAATGAACTATGAATGGGCAATAAGAGAAATTCTATGTGTCATGCATAACAAATTTAAAGTTAAGCTGATTTTATTTGGGAATGTAAATATGCTACACAGTTTTTAACAAAATGAGGAAACGGCGAAATATCTCAGGTAATGCTTGCCTGAATTTAATGAAAATATGTACACTTAGGTATGAAATCCAATAGCTAGTTCCGAATTGCAGCCAAGTTTACCGTTTTTCTGTTAAAAAAGGAAAATTATTTATTTAATTGAACACCCTACATTATATTACCCTTTTAAAATCTGCGTAAAATTCTCAATACTTTTTATTAAGAGCACTTTTTATGAAAGTCAACAGTTTTTGCGAAAATATAGGTCTAATATCTGGAACATAAAAGGTTGAAAAAAATTGAAATTTTATTATATTTGGTTGTAGGGATAGAATGCGAAACCTGCAAGACGCATTTTAATGGTAAATATCTTAACAGAAGTCCAATAACTAAATCTACCGTAAGTAAAATTAACAAAAAATTTCGTGAAACTGGAAAGGTAAAAGATGCTGTACGTTCTGGTAGACCAGAAAGCACAATAATTCCTCATCTTGTTACCAAAATACTAGCAAAAGAAAACAGTGTCCCAACTTTGAAAGTAGGTTGTAAAAAACAACGGAACAACGCAATACGAGAAAGAAATACTTAATATAACGACAATAACTTAATGAAACTAAGTAAGGTGTTTAAATGTCCATTTACTTTCTGATAGTAAGTCAAATACTGTGAGAAAATATTTAATCCATTAAAAAGGATGCCAGTCTCCTCGAATCACCTACATTCGTATTCTATTCGTTCCTTTAAATCCTCGAGGTCATTGGGCTTAGTTTGATACACCACCTTTTAAAAGTGTCCTCAAAAAAGGTTGTCGAGGGGCATCAAGTCCGGAGATCGAGGTGGCCACTCTATTGTACCCCTACGTCCTATCCATCTTCCAAAAAAAGCATTGTCTAAATATTCCCGAATATTCCAAGCAAAATGCGGTGGAGCACAATCCTGCTGAAAATAAATTTCATTATTTGGTGCACCATAACCAAATCAAGTTTAAGTACGTAATACAGCAGGTAAAGTAAGGAACTTACGGTTATTCGAAAATAGTTCTGCAATAACTGAGATAATTACGGTCCTTAAAAGATCCAAATATCTTTCTTCAGTTAATGTGTCTTTCATGAAGAAGGGACCGATTATTTTTGCACCCTGTATACCACACCAAACATTTATCTTTTGGGGAAATTGGGTATGATTTTCACGTATCCATTGTGGATTTTCCTTGGCCCAAAATCGACAATTATGCCTGTTAACTTTTCCATTAAAAAAAAAGTTGCCGGGCCAGAAAAAAAAATTATTGGCAAAATGTAGATTGGTATTGCAACGTTCTATCATGACAAAATTCCAAGCGCGCATAGCGATCATCCTCTGGGCGTTCTTGCATCAAATTTATTTTGTATGGATGAAACTTTTCCGTTTTTAGAAGCCGGTCTACAGATATGTGTGGATTTTCTTCAAAACTCTTTAAAACATTCAGAGCCTTATAATAATCATCTGCTGACCTTTTCCAGTTTCACGAATTTATTTGTTAATTTTACTTACGGTAGATTTAGTTGCATGATTTCTGTTAGGATATTTGTCATTAAAAATGTTACAAACATCTTGCAGGTTTCGCATTCTATCCTTATAATCCCGTATAATTAGAATTTCAGTTCTATGGGTTTCAGTTAAAGGATTCATTTTTGTTAATCAACAAACCTGACATTGTCAAACATATCAGGTAACCTTTTGTGTGCAGGTATTTTAATAAAAGGCAATACATAAACAAAAATAAACCCTTATTTTCGTAAAAACTGTTGACTTTCACAATATGTGTTCTTAATAAAAAGTATTGAGAATTTTACGCAGATTTTAAAAAGTAATATAACATAGGGTGTTCTATTAAAAAAAATTCCTTTTATAACAGAAAAACTGTAAACTTGGCAGCAATGAGGAACTCGCCATTCATACCTAAGTGTACATATTTTCATTAAATTCATATAAGCGGTACGTGAGATATTTTGCCATTTCCATACTTTTGTTACACGCTGCATAGGTTTACATGACACTGACACAACTGAAAACTGCACTAGTGCATTTTTCGCGAAAAATACTTCTAGTTAGACTTTTGTTTTTTTTGCCTCTTAAAAATTAACGACAACCATGAACCAAGGGAAATAATCAATCTTATTTAGAATTATTTCGTATAATATGATTATCACTTTTTAAATGTAAAAGGGCCAAACCAATAAACTTCTATTAAGCACTTGCTTTATAACATGGTTTAGCGCACTTGCCTGTAAAAAAAATTAAACAGGACGTGTGCAATAAAACAACCATGCATTACGAAAATAGTCTTCTTGATATATTATTAAATTTAATGTCATATTTACCGACATGAAAAACATTTCTTAAAAAAAAATTTATTTTTAGTTTAAATTCCCTTTATTCTGCTACAAAATGTATTCAACCTTATTTAATTTTTTTTACATTGTTTTTTTATATATGTAATAAACCCGTACATGTAACTTGTTAACATTAAGTTTAGGTTTTTGTAGAAGTTTAACTGAGGTTTGCAAATCTTGCAAATAAATTAAATAGTTAAAAAATACCGATAGTGATAATTATCGACCTATCGATAACTATCGACCTTTAGATATACCATAAAATTTATTGATAAATGAGTTGCCATTGTCCGTCGATAGGTAAAATCTAATATCACTTATCCCTAGTGTGGATCCGGCTGAATAAAATAATTTTCAAAGATCTTAGAAGAGATTTTAAATTTAGCCACTCAGTGTATTACAACAGCGATAAAACATAAAATTAATAGACAGCAGTAACGCATTACGGTAAGTAATATGGTAAGGCCGGGTTTTTCTATTCCTTTGGTGGTGTACTTCACAGGCTACTGCGTTTTCTTTTCTAATGACGCGGGAAATGATTACACTATTAAAATCAGTGGTGCGTCCATCTTGCGCGTTATCAAACATAAATTTCAAAGTGTGAACAACCTTATCCGATGCATCGCACTCGACCAGCAAGTAATAGAGCACACTTATGCGATCTGCACTGCTAATTTTCTGAGCAGTGCCGTACACGACCCTTTATTTTTTTTAATTAATTGCTTGCATTTTGTGTGAAAACTATAATTGACTTTACATACGAAACATTTTGCAGTCCTATTGCTTTTTTTTAAATGACCATTTTGTCTTGATGTAACGCTCGACTACACACTGCAGCAGTGGGGTGTATTTTTTTTTAATGATCAGGAAGAAGTCCCGACATGAATCCTATTGAACATTTATGATATGAACTGGGACGCAAAGCACAAGGAATTTAATATCTCGTAGATTGGAAACCGCTAAAAGCGGCAATTCAGAATACTAAAAATAGTTTCCTTATTATTTGTCAATATCTTTTTACGTTTTCTATTGATGTTGTTTACGTTATTTTTTTTAATTACCCACTAATAAACTTGTTCTGTTTTTATTTACTGCTTTTCATGGGGGTTATTCAATAAACCATAAAAACCTTTTTGGCTATTGCACAAATTGCTCACATGGTGTTTCAAAATGGGGCAGAAAAAATTAAATAGACGATTTTACAAAAATTTAAATGGATGATGCTTGCATCACTAGAGCATCGTCGAATTGTGGGCGATATGTCCCTGTTTTACAGATTTTACCACGGATTCTGTTCTGATGAATCATCATCTATTATGCCCTTCTTAGTCATCCCTTCACCATAAAAAGTCTGAGGACCTCCCACTTTGTTCGTTCCTTTATTTCCAAAGTGTCTTGATTATGGAATGTGTTACCAGCAAATGCATTTCCCTCTTCTCCTAATCTGCAAATCTTTCCCGCATCAATAAAACTTTCCCTGTCTTCAGTTAAAGCAACCACAGTACTTAGTATTTCAGCCTTAGTCCTTGGTGGTGATAAAAGGAGAAAGGTAATTTAAAATATAAAAAAACAGCCTGAGTTTTTCCATTAACGTCCATGAAGTTTGAAGAAAATTTCCATTTCTTCTATTTTTATAGCATAACCCTGATATGCTGTATTAAAAAAGTATGTTAAAATTGGTCATCTATAGTAGTCACACTTCTACGTGGAACGACTAAGTTTTTGTCAATTTTGAATCACATAATTTTCCTATTCCTTTATATTTTGATTTCAATTTTGGATATGTTAAAAGATGCTCTCTCTGAGTTTAGTCATTTATACAAGGCATAGTAAAAAAATTAAATTTCAACCGCCACTGTGGCATAGACACATTTTTATAGATTTATATTACATTAAATTACTATGAACCATATCTCCAGACGTTTCTACAACTTTAAAGATATTTGGATTTTCTAAGCTTACTTGATGACAGGTACGTCATAACAAAACTAGTTTACTGGTGGGTATATCTAAGAAAGGCATACCCACCACCCTTTTTAGGTGGCGCCATTTTTCAGTTTTCGGCAAATCCTGCTTTCTTTTTCGGTAAGCAATGCCTTGTTTTCAGTAAATAATGCCGTGATGACGTTTTTGTTAGTCGTAACTTGTTTTTGCAGGACGTTATTTTGTATTTCTGGTGTTCGCAAAAAAATATTATTTTACCGTTGCTGCACTTTATTCTGCCGCCCCTATTATGGACTGCATCCTCCGACACTGGAAACAACTCCTAACTTTTTTTCTGTAAGTACAACAATATATTCCAGAACAGTGGCAACACATTTAGCTTTTTCCTGCTGAAATGAAATAGTAAAAAATGTGGAATTAGTTTGCAGACTTTCGTAGATATGGCAAAAACTATTCAATTTTGTGCTTAATATTTGTACGGTTTTACATATTTGATCGTATTTCTATAAATAAGTGTTTACTCAATTTATCCGTATGGTGTTACCTCTCATAAAGGGGCTGGAACAATATTATTACATTAAAAATCTTGCTTTCTTTATGTGGTAAATAATCATAAATGTATTCTTCATTTTTAGATGTCAAACATTTTTTTTGATATCTAAAAATGATATTTGTGTTTAGCAATGTAAACTGGAATTTCAAAAAAATTGGCCTGATCCCTAATTTTCCCAGTAAGCAGTGCCAAGGCCAATAAGAAACTGCTAATCAGCAGCTACTGGAATTTTACATTCGTAGATTACATTTTGTTAAAAAAAAACAAAATATTTTTAAAGTTTCGGTGGGGCGGAGGTTCAGATCCCATGGACCCCCCTCTGGCTACTTGTCTTGATGATAACATCTAATTTGGTTTATTTTTCTCTTTTAACTAATTTTTTCTGCTTTCTCTTCGATTTGCACTTTTAGTTAAAAAAGAAATAGCAGTTACTTAGTTTATTTCTCTATCAAAGAGCCAGTGGCGTACCAGGCCTAATAAATTGTGATTATTGCCAGCAAATTTTGATTTTTTTAAATTATTTGCTACTGCTAATGTATAGAATAAATATTGTTGCGAATTTAGTTACAGGTGTGTAATGTTTTTGAATCAAATATGTATAGCGTGATGTCAAAATATGAGGATATTTAAGCTTTAAAATTCCCTCAAGTTGGCGGCAGAGCCGGATTAAAAAAATATTCTCGTAAAAGCCTCGACCTAAGGCAAGTAAAAATTTGTAACGATGCATATTACCCTAATAAGTAAAAGGCTTGGAAAAGACCAGGAGAAGATGGTGAGGGAAAAAATTAGGAACGTAAGGATTAAACTTGGAGGTTTGAAAAAGCGTAGCGTATAATGGACCTAGAGAATTGGCGATAGATGATCAATTAAAATTCCATTCGCTCAAAATTATGGATTGCGGGACAGTATTTTCATGGATAACAATGCTACAGTGTATCGACCAGCAATTATCAATGAATGCTTGGGGAAAATACCTAATATAAATCATTAAATGACCAAAAACTGAGCTAGTAAGAAGAACAAGCAGCAAATATTCAAGAGATTGAAAGAAAGGAATATGAAGGATAGGATAAAATTCCGAAAGCGATTATAAATAACTGGATTATTTTAGATATAGGAGATAAGTGTTAGTTATTGTTAAATTTTTTTTATATTATAGTTCAAAATAAAATAGATTTCTTCACTGGCCTATTTAAGATTTTAATTATTTATTTTCTCACACCAATTTCCTATTTAATAGGAAGTGTCAAAATTTGACATTTCCTGTCAAATTAGAAACACGTGTCAGGAGATAGCTAAAAACTAAGACAAAAAAAAGTGCAATATATTTGGTTCGAAGTTAAGTCGTTTGGTAGATTTAGACTGGCTACGAAAATCTCCAGATGAATGAAAACGTATGGAATAAATTAAAGCTACAGCTGAGCTAGTAAGAAGACCAAGCAGCAAATATTAAAGAGATATTTATAATCAACAGCAAAAGTTATGGTACGAGCGGGGATCGAACCCGCTCCTCTGGATCACTAGTCCATTGCTCTAACCAATTGCGCTATCGTACCACTGATAAGCAATTCGTTAGAACCTGTATATATTCAAACCCACCAGTATTATAACCATTGCTTATCCTGCCATTATACAGGTACATGAAAGACAGGACAAAATTCCTAAAATGATTATAAATAGCTGGATTTGTGATAAAATTATAATAGATAGAGGCGGAAAGTATAAGATATTGTTATATTTGTTTTATATTATTAGTAAACTGAAATAGATTTTTTCACTTGCCTTTCTTAGATTGTAATTATCTATTTTCTCATACCAATTTCCGATTTGATAGGCAGTGTCAAAATTTGACATTCCCTGTCAAATTAGAAATACGTGTTACCAGATAACTAAAAATTGAGACAAAAAAGTCCAATCTATTTTGTTCGAAGTTAAGTCGTTTGGTAGATATAGGGTTTCAAATGGTCAAAAATGTCAATTTTCAAGCTTTTTTTTTTCGAAAACGGTTGAGTAGGAAATTTAACCTCAAAAGTATTTAGATGAAAATACAAAAATGTAATAATATACAGGGCATTCCATTTAGAAAACGGATGTTACAACTAGTTTAGGGTAGAAGCGGCAACAACGTATAATTAAATAATGTACACCTATGGCCATTTTTCCTCCGGATTCTAAGGTCATTAAGTTTGGCGCATGCTGTATAGTTATAAAATTACACCCGAAAACATATATCATATCCAAAGACTTGAGGGTGTGGATATTTACAAACCACTTGTTTGCGAACTTTGTAAATATTATTAGTAGCATTATATTAGGGCATATTTGAACTTTTAAAACTTTAAATAGATAGACACAAACACAATATCAAATATTGATCCTATATAACCACATGATAAAACTAAAACCCCAAAACTAATAGAATAGAAAAAATTATCAAATAGACGAAACTTCTAATAATAACCACTAAACCGTATTATTATACATCGCGTTAAGGTAAATTATTAGAAACGACCCAGGGTAAAATCATTAGAAATGATTAAATTAAAATCCAAAACAACGAGTAGTTGGGCTAGGATGTGCCTCACAACGCTGCCATCTTATTTGTCTTAAGGGCTGTTTGCCTATTTGGCTTTGAGATATGTGACCTTAAAGATATGTCTTTTTGAAAGTAACAGTAATAAATTAATAAAATAACAAAAAAATCCATATTTATTAAAAAAAATGTACTTTTGTTGATTGGGCTTTTTAAACAAATATGGAAAATATTTACCTGAGGTATGGGTATAGTATTTCGTATAATGGCAACTCTGTAATGGCTTCCTGTCACAAGAACGGTAGAGCCTTAAATAATTTCTTTATTCTTTGTTTTTTTCATTCGAGTCATAGTAAACACAAATATTAAGTAGTAATAACACGTTTTTAGGTAAGGCGCTTTAATTAAAAAAAAACATCCAAATTGGTCAAAAATATCTAAAAAGTTACATAGAATTTTAGAAACCGTATTTTAAAAAAATTTAGCAGTTTAAAAGTTGGTCACGGTCTATCTAAAAATATCTTGTTTCGTAAAAAAATACCCTACCGGCATAGATATATTAGTTTCCTTGTAATACAGGATAATGTTAAAAAATGTACCTATTCTTAGGAACTTTGGTGCAAACTTCACCTCGTTAGTGCACCCCTATATATAAATAGTCTATTTTGTGTAGTTTTCTGACCAGATGCTTACTTTTTTTTTATAAAAAAGAAAAAGTCACCAAAAAAATTGATTTTTTGTGACTTATTCGAAAAATTTCAGTTTTTTCTTAAAAATTTTCTCGCCATTTTACCGACAGAGATGCGTTTAGGTTTTTGTTCTCCTAGATATTTTCAAGAAAAACGTCTCTTGGAAAATTTCGATAGGACTCACCTACTTTGAGATATAAGCGCCCCATAACACTCTTTTTTCGAACGAAAAACATTCGTAAAATCGTCAAACAAAACTCAATCGTGTTTCATCGAAGTTGACTTTTTTGGTCGACTTTGCGGTACCATATCTTAGGCATGAAAGGTGGTACAGAAAAATATTTCAAGCAGATCTCGCGATCCATGTCTTTTCTAAAAATACATATTAAATTCAGTATCCTATCTCTAATAGTTTCCGAGATATGC
The DNA here is from genome assembly GCA_030620095.1 of Kuschelorhynchus macadamiae. Classification (NCBI taxonomy): domain Eukaryota; kingdom Metazoa; phylum Arthropoda; class Insecta; order Coleoptera; family Curculionidae; genus Kuschelorhynchus; species Kuschelorhynchus macadamiae. The sequence goes on from JAUTXW010003635.1 coordinate 468,090, forward strand.
TCGCCGACAGGTCGAAAAACACAGTTTTCTGAAATGACGCTCTACACCAGGTTTTCGTCCCTGAGTGTGGGAGCCATAGTAACAAGTATGTAGTGTAGTAGTAGTGGTAGTAATAGTAGTTAAAGTGGGAGGACGAAGCTCGGTCATTTTCGCACTCCCCGTCCACCCACTGTCACCCCGGCTATACTTCTGTCGTGTCCGGCAACTTATCCCAATCAAGGGCCCGTAATATCTAACCTTAGGTAGATCGGCTGATCCGAAGTTTTTCCTTCCGAGTTTATCCCACCAAATTTGCAGTTCCCTACTAAGCAGTTATATATGTTTCTTTTCCTTCTTTTTAATTTTGAGAAAGCTTGTTAGATAAGCAGCTATGCTGGAACTCTTGATCACAACTTATTAATTCTAGAAGAATGTAAATTTTGATGTTATGGGAATTAAAGGACATCAAAAGTTTTAATCTAAGCATACACGTATGTTACGTCTCGGTCCATGCGTGGCTTTACGCTATACCTCGACGCGTGAATCTTTTTGCCTAACATTATTCTAGTTTATCTCAGTTTGCTGCTTGTCACTTAGCTGTGCTGAGTCTGATTATTGAAATATTTCAAAAACTTATCCTTTGGAATCTATTGCATGACATCATCTTCCTTTTTAGCCGGAAATATTAAAATTCGACACTTGGTATTAAAAAGATATGATAGGAAAGTTCCGGTCATTTCCTTCTATGTTTAACGGTTTGGACCATTGATCCGAGTTACCCACAATAACAATTTTGAAACATCCTATAGTTGAATTGAGGTATAGGACATATTATACAATATATGTAAATAATATCCCACTGACCTTAAAAAAGAAATACTTACAGTGTGTTATATAAAAAGGGTATATGACGTATTCAAATCGATATTACGCAAAGATCAGTTCCAATTTTACGCGTAAAAACAGTTTTTACAAATTATGCACAGTTTACAAATTATTGAATTTAAAAGAGTTCAAAAGTTCCATACTGTGTATTGTCATGAACGTTTTCACTCAACTATTTAAAGAATTTCATTCTAAATTATATTGTCCTAGTGCAATTGAGAAACATCCAGTATAAATGATATAATAACGACAACGTTTTTGTTTGTTGATTTTGTGGTTTAAATTAATGTTTTTAAGAAAGGTAGCCACAGTGTTTTAGAATATTAAGACTTTATAATCCGTTTTCAATTATATTGGCGAGCTAAACTTTGGGAAACGACTAGAATTTAAGACCAGTAGTCGACCTTTGCCAAAATTTAAAATTCAGTAAGTAAATTAAGTAATTCGTTTATTTTTGTAGAAATATGTACGATTTATGTGCCTGGACATGGGGTTGCGAAGTAACAAAGGCATTTTATTGTTTCGTGTGTCTGATTTTCTCAGATGAATCTTTGTGGTTTATATGTATTAACCCCCCTGAAAAGTTGACCAGGAGCCGCCACTGCTAGCTGGGTTTTTTTAAACTACATGCATGTATATATTTAAAATTATTAAATTATTAGGATTTTGAAAAATTTAACATTCAGAATACAAGGTATTATTCATTAGATTACGTGTTGCATACAAGCTCTTTAGATTAAAAATTATAATTCATTAATTATAAAAGCATACACGCATGTTACGTCACTGGCCCATGCATGGTACTAAGAGTACCCTGCGATACCGCGACGCGTGAATTTTTTTGCCTTACGTTGGTCTATCTCAGTACGGCACTCGCCGCTTGCCACATGTTGTGCCTGTGTCTAATTATTGAAATATTTCAAACAGTATCTCTGGTGCCGAACTAATGTTTCGAATCTGTTTTATGTGTTGTGATCTTTGGCGGATGATTAAATATTATGACAGCATAAGATGGGTGGAAGAGGGTTTCTTCGACGAGTGCTACGTTATTGGCCAGCTCCCGTGTGTAAAAATACAGCCTACTTCATATTTTATTTTATACGATATATGGTTGGTGGTTGCTCAGTTAGCGTCTATTTGTATTCTATTTTTCAATGTCAAAGTCTCAAAAATGTAGTCTTTATTTAACATGTGAAATAAAACTTCTAACGAAACATGATTAATAACGAATTCAACTAATTTAATTAATCTAAGAACTTTTTCTGCAAGTTTTTAAAGTTTTATATCAAAGACAACTTGAAATCTTTCAGGTTACCACGCTAAAAAGCCACTTTAAAGATTGTTTTTCCGTTAGCAAAAATATCCTGCATCCAGTTTTTTTTCTAAAATAAAATCCCTTTGCTAGTAGAAATGCACATAATTTTACATTAAAATCCTTCTTACTACTCCCCAATACCAGAAAAAGCTCTACATTATCATAATTCAATCAATTCTTAAGTATTTTACCCAAAAAACCCTTTATTTAAAACCCACGTTTACAACAACATTTTTCTAAAGGTTTTTATAATATATATACATTTTTATTTTACATTTTAAAACAGGTGTCAGAATCTCAATTTTTTATAAGGATCTTTATTAATAAGCAGTGACGGCTCGTACTCTAAAATTTAGGGTCGGACGAGGCTCAAGGCCAATCAAGTGCGAGTTTACGGTGAGGGGGTAATGAGGTAATTACCCCCCCCCCTCCACGCCCTACCCCAGACCGGTCAAATATCATGTGTAATATAATTAAATTAATTAAAAACTTTGCTAGAAAACACTATAGCACAAATGAGACCTTTTGGATTGGGTCTCTTGCATATCCATAGATAGAGTATTGATGTAAATACAAACAATTATATATATATAATATTAATAAATTTGCTGCAGGAAAAAAATTGGACATTATTCTATAAGTATTTATTAGAAGTTGTTTTTTTTCCCTTATGCCACAAGTATGATACAAAATATGGGTATTTATGCTGTTCTAATACCATTTACAATAAAATATATTAACAAAAATGTTTTTTCCTAAAATCGCCCTTGAGGCCAATGTGGTGCCCGTCCAAATATGGTCAAATACTAGTCTTATATATACCAACCTATATATAGCTGATCTAGGCTAGAGTATAAATTTAATAAATAAGAAAAAAATGTTAGAAAAACGCTCTAGTCAGTCAATATAATTTTTTGATATTTTAATGTATCTTGCCTCAAAAGGAAAATAAAATAGATGCCAAAGTAAAAGCTACATACACAACCAAAAAGGTATATTGTCCAGCAAGAACCACGGTGAGGCTGGCCGACTTGTAAAACAAATTGCAAATGATATTTTAAAATATTCACTTCATATTCCGTCACTACATTTAAACATGTAAGATAGAGTGAGAATTACTAATATAATATATTAACCATCATTAATCATGACTAATGTAAAGAACTAACAAATTAATTTCAAATAAGTAGTATCATTTTATAATTATCACAAATAATACCTGAAAAATGGCAGTATAGTGGGTGATACAAGCTAAGACGAACGTTATAGCATATGGATTTATGCGAACGTACTACGTACCGCGTGAATTAGTAGCTGAAGTCTAGCATGTGAGTTGATGGAATCGGCTGGCCGTCTCTAATAAATATATTAGGATATCTGTGGACGGTGGCCCACGGACTGCTGTTAATGGCGTTATTTGTATGTTAGTCAAGCAACGATAATATGGATACCCCTACCTATTTTGCTATGTGCCCAGGAAATAATAAACTACATTTTGGTTTTGCGCGTTTTTAGGATGTTTGCAAAATTATTTTTGAAAAATATTTACCTACTTTTAAAAAAAAAAAATTCCCTGTATATTATCTGGTACAGCTCGGGTGACTCTGAGGAGCCGTCACTGTTAATAAGTATCATGAACGTCGAAGAAATTATCCATATTTCTCAAACAGACCTAGTTTTAATAACAAACATAGAAAAGACTCCACGTCTCAATCTCAGTAAATTTAACATGACATTTGTCTCGCCTTTTCGAACATCATCAGACCTACAAACAACAGAGAGCACTTTAGTAAATAATCACACTCACAAAACCGAAAACAATAACTTACAAATAGAATAAAACATACTAAAGTACAACTACTTATACATATTTGATCGACACCTTTATTTAAAACCCACGCTTAGAATGACGCCACTCTTAAATACGTAAGAAAACACATAAAATATATCATTAGAGATACTTACCAAATCTCAAATTGCACTTCTGGTACTTTTTTGACAGTTTGAAACACTATCGGCAGCAACATACGAAAATTCCATAATATTTAGGCACTCTAACATGAGCAACACTTTAAAAGTCTAATGTTTTGACACCAAATGATCAATAACAATATTAAATTTCTACAAACCTCCTATACATTATCAACTTTTTGTGATAAAAAATGTATTCATTATTATTAATATTATCATTGTTCAAAGGATATTGATCGATTGATGTTTTTCGTGTTTTTTTAAATAGCGATAAAAAAATGTTGAATATAGCTCATGTGCTTTATATCACGAGACTTAGCGAGCATATTGTAAAGAAAGCATCTTTTTAGCCACTTGAAATATAAAATATCTTTTCCGAGGGGTATCTCACTAAGGCAGTCTGTGTACAAATGTCTAGGCAGCCCGCGGCAGTAATATACAGCAGTCACTGGCAGTAATTGGCAGATGCCAGCAGTCAGTAAGCAGTCACCAGCAGTCTGTAGGCAGTCATGGGATGTTTTTTAAAATCTTACACATAAAAAACTAATGCTGTCATGTTGATTGCTAACGGCATAATTTAGATGGTAAATTTCTAAATAGAGTAATATTTTTTGAATACAATCGTTCTTACATACTAAACCGTCGCTGATTTTGTAAAATCTTTCAATGAAAGTTCGTTTCCATGCTTACCACAGTTTTGTAAAATATGTTTTTTTTATAATACCTAATTTAATAATTTACAATAATAATTCTAATTTGCACTTTAAATGGTATCCACAGACATCGATCTGACCAAACGTAACAATACTAGTCCGGTATATTAGTATACTAGTAGACTTGTACCAGAAAAAACAAACAAGTAAACAGAAAAGCTAATAAAAGTGTTCTACGTAAGGCAATTTTTGGGTTGTTTCAATTAGCAATTCAGAAAATAGTATTAAATTTAGAGAAAATAAGCAAAATATCATTACATCTTATCTGTAAAATAAGGACAATTTTTTTAGGTGGCCGAAAAGGGACGATAACAAGAAGTAAACTAAAAAATATTTTCTATATGCCATTTAACCTCCCCAAGGAATTCATCTCTTTGAGCAAGGCTCATTTATCAAATATTAAATGAAAGTTCGATGAAATTATAAAACATTTAAATATTGATCTTGATATGAATATTATTTTTAGTTGTTACTTGAAGTAAAAACTATAAAAAGAAATGTTAATTTCTAGTCTTGCTATATCAACCTGTTATTTATTTATGCGGCAATAGATATCCAACTTTTTTTCCCAAAAATTAAGAATTAGTAACATATTCGTATAAGAAAATATTAAATACATTTGAAAGTCGCTAGCAGTTATAGGCAGTCGTCGTAGGCAGTTATATGCAGTCACTGGCAGTTGACTGCCAAAATGGGCTGTCGGTGTATAAAATTTAGCTAGTAAGACACCCCTCGATGTTTTCCTAATTGACATATATTACTTTTTAAAAGTCCTATTGTAAGCAACCTATTTTGACAGGCGTAGGTGAAAGTTTTTAACAAGCTATTGATTGTCCATAACGCAGGTTGTAAGTCAACTTACATCCCTAGTGAAATAATAATCTAAAATAATTATAAGTAACTTTAATCTTTGATTTCATCAACATATTACAAAAAAAATTTGGAAACACGTTTTCGCGTTTCTTCTCGATGTGTATTACATTTTCTGACTCCACAGATCCTTCATTTCTAACCAATGTTTCTGTCACTGTTGAAGCACTGCAAGAGACTTCTGGCTGGGTCTTATTGTATAAAATTTTATTCGCTACTTTCTTTTTATTATTGAGGCTCTCAGCTACGTAACTCTCCGCAATAGTAGCGGATTTCCATCCACCATGTCGCTTGATAGCTAATACATCAACTCCAGTATTTGCTAATAAAGTTGCCGACGTTCTTCTAAAAGAGTGTCCAGTATACATTTTGAAGTTCTCAAATTTTAGAAATTTCTCAATTTTACTTGGAATTGACGAAAACGTATTTTTCCCGACAGGCTGGTTTAAGCACTTTCCATTTTGATATCGCATAAAGAAGCGCGGATTAATAGTCGTCATGTGGGATCTTGTATCAATGTACTTTTGAATTATTTTGAAATGACAAACCTGAGTGTCGTCACTTTTTGTCACTGTAAATGTACATGACATTCCATTTTTGGAGTCAGGAATGGTCACAATTATGACTTCTTGACTTATTTTAACCTTGTCCACTTTTTCTTTTCAAAAATGCTCGAAGATTTGGATAGTATATTTTCTATATATTTTCCTCTATAAAAAGGGTGGACTTCAACATCAATTACTCACACCATAAGCTTGATGGGGACTTCAATGTAGCACTTTTTTCGTGGAAATACGCCAAAAACAAGGTTTCTGAGACTGCAGTATCCGTCTTGCTTTGGCACCTATTCTTAAAGGATTTATATGCTGCTTCATACGTTTTTTCGACTTTTTTGGTAGTAGAGATAAACAAGCAATATTCGCTGATTCTTCTATGTCTGAAACATCCATTTTGTCTACACGGAATCAAACAATTCGACGTCTTCAAACTTTTCGCTATGAATCGTCAACTTTGTTGTTGTTGATAATGATTTTATGATTTTTAAAATATTTGTTAATGGTCAATCGTGCCGAAGAAAATAACTCGTTACACAAAATATCACTCTTTGTAACTACATAGTTACATAAACAGCTACTAGCTGGCATCCCTAGATGCCAAAAAATATGTTTTATTAATTCCGGCGGTGCGTGTGTCGGTCTGTCTGTTTGTCAGTTCGCGGCATAGATTAAAGACTACTTACCCGATTAACTTCAAATTTTGATAAAAAAATAAGGATATGACCCTGGTAATATTTTGGTAAAAATCCAATACGGCGAAACAAAATGGCAGCCTAATAAAATGTCAAAAAAATTGTTAAATTCAGTGCCATAACTAATTGTGGTATAGGGTTACTTAAAATTTTTGACAACAATCAAGTGTTACGTAGGAATGAACTGGTAACATTTTGACATGAATTTAAAATTGTGGCCTAATGAAATGTTTAAAAAATCAGCATGAAAATACTACTTATTAAATTAATTTCAATTTTTCTGCAAGAATTTAGTGTGATATGGAGATGAACTGGTAATATGTGGTAATTTAAGATGACGAAAATTCAGTGTTCAGATCTCGTGGAGTAAAGATCCCTGAAGATCCCTCGTGCAATTGAAGGCGAAACGTCGGATAGTAGTTCCAATTTGACACGGTCTAATTCCAAGAACTATGATTTCTTAAATGACGAAACAAAATGGCGGCCAAATAAAATTAAAAAAAAATCAACGTAATTAAAATTAAATCTGGTTCAATTGACTTAAATTTTGCAGAAAAATTAAATATGAGAATGGAATAAACCGGTATGAATTCAACATGACCTAAAAAAACTACTTATTGAATTTATTTCAGATTATGCCCAAAAGTTAAGTGTGGCATAGGTAGAAAAAAACTGGTGAAATATTGGTAGGAATCCAATATAATGGAACAAAATGGCCCCAATAAAAATGTTTGAACCGTAACATATATACCGTGATTATGTACTAAACTAAATTGGGTCATACTTCACTATTCCTAACAAATGAAAAAAAAATCATAACGTGGAAAGTTCCGGGTAAAGGAAATTTACCGATGTATTCTCTTCTATTAAATTAGTTTTAAATCCAGGAATGAAAATAGAGGCCATAACAACAATTCACACTCCGTCTTGTAACATTATATAACCTAATGATAAAATTTTCATTTTGTTAAACATTACATAATCACATCAACGATAAATCCTAACTGTACGCTCAAAACGCTGTCGATAACTGGTGTATCATTTTAATAAGTGTGGGAAGAAATTTTTAACAATCCGGATTTAACATCTTCGTTAATAGCAATAGGAAGCCTTTTTAAATGGTTAGGTCAAAATCGGAGGACAGGAATGTTTTCTTAAGAGTACGAGTCCGGTTGCGTTTCCTAGTATTTTCTGTGTAAATACATTAATACAATAAATCTTTAATATTACTAGATCTTTGAGTAATATGAATATTTTATATTATTTTATAAATATTAACTATGTTAAATAAATCCTGTAGTTTTGGTGACCGTGACTTTCAAACATTTGCGGCTTGTGACGCTTTGTCATTCTCTGAAACTAGTTATTATTCAGTGCAAACAACCCCCATATTTGAACATTTTAGGAGGTGTTTGTTGTTCTGAATTTCTCCACATTCCCATAGTATGGTTTTATTTTCGGGCAGCATTTCCCAATCATCCAAAGTTGGTTATTTTTTAATTTAATTCCTGAGCAACCTTGGTAAACAATTTTTAGCAAAAATAAACAAAAAAACATGCATTGTCATAATTATAAATGTAAATGAGTTTATGAACAATTGTACGATTTTCAAATCGAGGACAAGGTTAAACCAAATACATTTTTTTTTCTTGAGAGTTTTCATTATTTGCTTATTTTACACATGTTATGTTTTAATATTGAAAACCTCATTTTTAGCTTATAATGTTTACTTTACAGGATTGATAATGCCCTAGTCGGGCGAAACACAATTACCTTTATATTTAAAAAAAATACGTGATGTTGAGATCATAAAATTCTTCATAGAAGTTAAGAAGCACTATTTGTATGAAATGAATGAAAAATTAGGAATTGGTCGACTATTTATGACAATTGTAAAATTTGCTAAAAATAAATAGCAGAACTAATAAGTTAAGGTCCCATTTTTTTGTTCCCTGAGTAAACAACACCGTTCCATTTTAAAGTTACTCTACTACCTCGTTGACTTCAATAACAAATTAAAAATATGCGTTTACATTTTTCACACTTTAAATTTTAGGTGAAACTATTGCCGTTAGCTGGAAACTAAATAAAGAGGTTATAATATCAATAAAAATTATTTTGGGAAAAAATACCTGTTATTTGGTTAATTTTTGTTATCCGTATAAATAAATAAAATAAATAAACACAATTGTTGTTAATCACTAGCCACTGATGCATAAAACTGACAAAGAGGAAGGTTTGATGATAAGGAGGTTATAATATCAATAAAAATTATGGATAATTCGGAAAAAATGCCTGTTATTTGGTAAATTTTTGGTATCCGTATAAATAAATAAAATAAATAAACACAATTGCTGTTAATTCCTAGACACTTGGAAGAAGCACATTGTTTAGATCCACCTAGAGCTGTTGTTTTCGCAAAAACTGGACTATATTCAATTCTTCCCGTTTTTTGGCCAATACTATTGAGTTTTTTAAAACATGTTTGCGCCATGACACCTTATCCACCTCGCCAAGACAACTCATATGAAAAAAAGCTGTTTTCATCACAGCTAGAAGACTAACTTTTCTTTTATTTTCCTGTTTCTGCAAATCACGCCTTTTAGCATTCCTTGCTTCCCTCGCCCATTTAAATTCGTGTTGCATAAAAGGATTTATTTTAATTTTTTACTCTGCGAAGGTAGTGACCCATGATCATTTTTTGTTGCTAGTACTCTATAATCTTCTCCGTCTAGTTTTCTTATACTAAATCTCTAGTCTCTAAATATTTCGGCAAGCTGGGCAACTGGAGTATCCTGCTGACAGCTGTAGCCTCTGGATGAACAAAATTTCATAAACTGCTTCTACAAAAATATTTTATTTTTCTTGGTGTTACTTGGGATACTTTTTTCTACTTTTTCGCCGATGAGATTTTGTGTAAATGTGCCAATGCGATTAATTTTTGATTCAGTTTGTTTGTATTGTTTAGTCCCAGAGTTACTATGGCTTTAATTATGTTCTTTTAAGTAGAGCATCCATGATATTTGAAACCCTACGTTATACGGTGGAATTATCAAAGATGAATTTTCACTATTGAGTTTTCAGTGTGTGAGTGTCACCTAGTGTTGCATTTCTCTTATGGCATTTTCTCTTATTGGATTGAAATTGTCAAGACGATATTGTCTTTTTTAATATTTAATTTTTATTGAATGAAATTGAAGCTAAAGGATTATGTAGATCAAAAAAAAGTTAACTTCGTTTTTACGCCTCACCGTTTCATATAAATGAGAATTTATATAGTATCTTATGAACAATACAAATTATCAAGTCCAAAGAAATATTTCTTTAATTCAAAAGAAAACAAAACATTTTTAGATGTTATTTTTTAAAATTTGCCCAGATATAAAAAAATGACAATTAAAAAAAATCATAATAAAAACCTAAAATCGGTTCTCAAATAGGGACTTTTGGAGATAAATATGAATCCCATGTTCGTTTTTTAATGATATATCGATATAATCAATATTAGTGTTGAATTTTAAAAAAGATAAACATTTGAGCTCTTCTGTTATTTCTAGTATTTAAATTTAAAAGTATAAACGTTTACCATTTTGAAAATATAAAGGGCTGTGTACACGTGTGAAAGTAATGAAACAAAAAGGCCTGTCTGTATAACGTGTATAATATTCAAATCCAAAATTATAGCAGAGGGCTTTTGACTAATTATTCATCATCAATATTAACATCGAGTAATAAAACCGTTTAATTGTAAAGATGGAAAGGCAAAACGAAAAGAAAAGAAAAAGGTTGAATCAATACTTACTCGTCAGTGAAGAGGCAGAAAGATACATGGTACTAATTCAATGTACTTAAAACTATTAACATGATAATAAAGGCAAAAAAAAAATTGACGAAAGCCACATTACATTTTAAAAATGTTTTTATATTTATTGCTTGGAAAGCAGCCATCATTTATGTAGGCATCATGAAACAGAGATATGGGAGAATCTCTTTAACAGAAAACAAAATTGACAGTCGACGGGGATGCCAAATTTATAATGGAATTAAAACAACTTCAACTGTAAAAAAAATTATGATAACATTGAAATCATTATGTACATTAGACGTACTACTAAAAGTTGACATGTTATCTTAATCAGTATAACCAGAATAGAAATTAAGACATAGAATAAATTCTAAACTGGTAAAAACAGAAAAACAACCAATAGGAATTGATTACAAATCTGATTGGAAACCCCAGTGTGACGTCATAGTGAGAGGAAGATACTGTTCAAAGACAAACCGCCGAAGACTGACTTGGCAGCTTTGGTTGAAGAGGCCTGTTAAGTAATAATAAGTAAATACATTGGAGGTAATAGATTGAAAAAGTGCAAAAAACTTGTGTAATGTCAATAAATGACAACAATTGTAAGAAGCAACAAATTAAGACTAATAGATGTCTTTTACTGTTTAAGCAAAAAGAGATACTAATAACGAGTTTGGATTAAAACAGAAAACAAAGACTGTGTGGGTAACTTGAGAGAGCCGAGAAAATTAAACAATAAAAAGTAGCTTATAAACGATTGGCGAGTAAGGTCAGTTAATTTCCCACATCAGATCACAATTTACTAGCCAACATTCTTTCAAAATATTTTACTGACCTTTAATAATCTATATAGGCATACAATAAATTGTAACACATTTCTGTTTAGCTCACTTGAAATTTATACTAGGGTTAGGGTTATTAACGTTATACCGACAGACGTTCTTGTCTCATTTGTCATTTCATTCGTAATCTACTAAATAAGGCCCTGGAATGTTTAATATTTATTACTCTATATATGCTGGCTGAAAACGCTCTGGATTTTTATAGTTCTTTTGTAATTCTTTTTTAAATAAGATAACGTTAGAGCAAAGTTTTTCTTTATGTTTTATTCCTGTCAAAACAAAATCCTCAATTCTTTGCATTCTAGAAGCACGGTATTTTCGATTACGGAGTAAATTTAATATAGTCTGTGGAAGTAATTAAATTATCTAGTTGATTTAATTGCTTATAATACTTTAAACGTATTTTACTTATATATGACACATGTGCTTGGTAAATTTCTGGTCATATTAGCTACTGAAACCCCCGAAGAGCTAATTTTGATGTTAATAAACTTTCTGAGTAGGCATTGTGAATTTATCTTGGCACTCTTAAAGCTTAACACAAGAAAATAATTTATTGTTCCTTGGGGGCCACTAACAGGCAGTTAATTAACAATTTTTAATTAGGTTTTTTATTTTAAATTCTGTAGAGTGAGCGACTATTAATATTGATCACCGGTTAAATTCAAAATTTATTTAAATTCGACCGATACCATTATGCAAACTGGCCGCTTGATTGGTCCGGTAATTGCTGAAACAGTTTTATTGTGCATTTTTAACTTTTACTTCGTTATAATAAATTTTTGCCAACGGATAATAATTTCCTCTGTGAGCAGGTGGCGTGGTATGGTAATTTTCATTGGCCCTTACTTTTTAAAAGCAATTATGAACCAACAACAATATACCGACGAAAAATGTCACCAGTACAACCATATTTTCATCTTAAATCAAGATCATCGTAAACGAATGGTTATAATAATGTTTTACAATAGAAAAATCCAAAGACAAAACAAAATCGAAAATTTCCTTGTAATGAATTCCACCACACCCACACAGATAATTATAATATTGTAATATACAGCGTGAAAAAAAAGTATAGAAATGACGAAATATGGAAAATATGTACCCTTAGGCATGAAATTATGTGGATTTCAATGACGAGTTCCGCATTGCTGCCAAGTTTACCGTTTTTTATTGTAAACGATTTTTTTTAATCCAACACCTTATATTGTATTACTTTTTTTAAATCTGCGTAAAATTCTCAATACTTTCTATTAAGAGCACTTTTTATGAAAGTCAACAGTTTTTGCGAAAATAAGAGTCTAATATACATAATTTAATGTATAACTATTTATTAAAATACCTGCACACAAAAGGTTACCTGATATGTTTGACAATGTCAGTTTTGTTGATTTACAAAAATGAATCGTTTAACTGAAACTCAAACAATTGAAATTTTAATTATACTGGGTTATGGCGATAGAATACGAAACCTGCAAGATGTTTGTAACATTTTTAATGACAAATATCCTAACAGAAATCCAATAATTAAATCTATCGTAAGTAAAATTAACACAAAACTGGTAGTCCTAAAAGCGCAACAGACGGTGATAAGACTCTGAATGTTTTAATCAGTTTAGAAGAAAGATAATCCGCACCTTTCTGCCAGAACATTAGAAAGAGAAATTGACGACTCACACATGTCCGTAGACCAGCTTCTAAAAACCGAAAAGTTTCAACCATACAAAATAACTTTGGTGTAAGAACTCTCTGAAGATGATCAGAATAAGTACTTGGAATTTTCTGAAATCGTGATGGAACGTTGCAATACCATTCTAAATTTTTCCAATTAAATTATTTTTTCTGACGAAGCAATTTCTTTTTTCAAAGTCATAATTGTCGATATTGGGCCAGGGAAAATCCACATTAGGTACGTGAAAATCATACCCAATTTCCCCAAGAGATAAATGTTTGATGTGGTATAAAAGTGCAAAAATAAGCAGTCCCTTCTTCATGGAAGACACATTAACTGGAGAAAGATATTTGAATCGTTTATGGACCGAAATTGCCCCAGCTATGGCAGAACTATTGTAACTATAAGTATTTGAACTTAATTTTTTTAGGTAATGGTACACCAAATGATGAAACATTGCTTCAGCAGGATGGTGTTCTACCGCATTTCGCTCGGAAACTGTGTCAAAATATTTAGACAACGTTTTTTTGGAAGATGTATTGGACCCCTTACGATAGAGTGGCGCCTTGATCTTCGGACTTGACTAGCCCCGACTACTTTTGTGGGGGCACCTTCAAAATGTGGTATATAAAATTAAGCGTAATGACCTCGAGGATTTAAAGGAGCGAATAGAAATCGAATGTAGACGAATCGAGGAGGCTGGCATTCTTTTTAATGTATTAAATGTTTTCCCACAGTGTTTGGTCTACTGTCAGGAGGCAAATGGACAACATTTTAAACACCTTACTTAGTTTCATTCATTTGTTGTTTATTGTATTAGGTATTTTTTTGTATTGTGTTGTTTCCGTTGTTCTTTATAACCTACTTTTAAAGTTGAGACGCTGTTTTCTCTTGCTTGTGTTTTGGTAGCAAGATGAGGAATTATTGTGCTTTCCGGTCTGCCAGAACGTACAGCATCTTTTGCATTTCCAGTTTCACGAAATGTTTGGTTAAATTTTACTTACGATTGATTTAGTTATTGTATTTTTGTTAGGATATTGTCATTAAAAATGTTACAAACAGGTTTCGCATTCTATACCTATAACCAAGTATAATTAAAATTCTTAGGTAATACATTAAAATAATGATTTAAGACCCTTATTTTCGCAAACTGTTGACTTTCATAAAAATAGGCCTTAATAAAAATTATTGAGAATTTTACGCAGATTTTAAAAAAGTAATATAATATAGAGGGTTCCATTAAAAAAATCCTTTTATAACAGAAAAACTCAAACTTCGCAGCAATGCGGAACTCGCCATTAGATCCGGCATAATTTCATAGCCAAGATATTTGCATTAAATTCAGATAAGCGGTACCTAAGATATTTCGCCATCGTGCTACACGCATCGTGCTTCAATTTTATTATTACAAGGAAAGTTTCGTTAAGAAAAAACCCTTAGTTACTTTTTTAGTAAACTACCCGATATTTATCTTGTAATGAAGCTTTTGCTATTATTTTACATTTTATATAATATGTATATAATATATATATATATATATATATATATATATATATATATATATATATATATAATATATATATATATATATATATATATATATATATATATATATATATATATATATATATATATATATATATATATGTGTGTGTGTGGTGGAAATTGTTACGAAGGAAGTTCGTGGTAAAGGCATATTTACCGATTTTTTATTTTTATGACAAGGAATTTCCCAATAATTGACAGATCAAATTATTTGAAACACCCTGTATGTGAAATTGTTTTATCACCCTGATCACTTTCCTTGCAAAGAGAGGAATTGATGATTGTAATTAAATAAATGAATGGCATTATTAGATTTCAAAAGAGATGGCGAATCTAATTGCCCTAGTCATTTAATTAACTAAAAATAGCAACTTATGAAAACCCTGAAGTTGTGTATTGTATAGAAAACAAATGACTAAAAGTAAATTTACTTTAAACCTTTAGAAATAAAAAATGTATAGAGCTTTATCAGTTCATTAATAAAAATTATTACAAGCTCAAACATTTCATTTTTAATAAATTATTTTGTTTTTAAAATGACTCTCTTTTTGTTTTTATTAATACAAGGAAAGTTTCGTTAAGAAAAAACCCTTAGTAGCTTTTTTTAGCAAACTACCCGATATTTATCTTGTAATAAAGCTTTCGCTATTATTTTACATTTTATATAATATATACAGGATGGCCCGTTTATCTTGGAACACTACCTTATCACAGAAAGGATACGAGAATAAGCGAAAAGTTGAAAACAAAGGTTAATTAGGGTAATTCGAGAGTTTAATTTGTTTTCTTTTCATATACACGAGGTACATCGTTTTCTTATTTTAAATGGGACACCCTGTACATTGATACGAATTCAAATAGCCCCATTCATGATGCTTTCAACCATATCAACCTTAATTGGTCTGTGACGCAACGTTTCGGATTTATTGACATGTATTTTCATTGTTTGGTACATTTTTAGCCAGTATATAAAAGGTATTTTTGTACTTTTTGAGACTCTGCCTGAGCCATACGAAATAACTATATCTTATTTAGTGCGTAGTACTCAACTCTTAAAAATAAAAAATGACACAGTGTTGTCAAATTTCACGTATAATTATTTTTCTCAACATTTTCAAATGCATCCCTCTGTATATTATGTTAGGTCTGTATAGAGAATTAAACGACGAGTTTAACCACCTACAACAACACGAATCTGCGAGGCACCGCGTATAGGCAATTATCTTCAGTAAATACTTTTTATAACTTCAAAGAGAATTTCCAAACATGGTTGCAAGCAAGTGTGTGTCCTACATTTTCGGCAATGCAAGTGGTATATAAAGTCTCTAAATACATAACAGTATTCCTAACACATTCCGTTTGATTTAGATATTCAATACATCCCCGAATCCAACGTTCAAGTTCCTCCTAGTTGATAGTACATATTTGTAAACTAGACCTTTAAGTGTACCCCACAGAAAAAATCTAGGGGGCTAAGGTCAAGACTCCTCGGGGGACTGGCGTAATTACCGTTTTCCCCAATATATTCTCTAGTATGTGCCTTCAAAAAGGTGGCTATTTCTGCCAAATTGAATTTGCTCGTTCTCTTAGAGGCACTTCGTTTTCCACAAGGTTTGGATGTTATTCAAAAACTCTAAGTAACGCTGGGAATTTAAATCCTGATAAAAATTCTGGACATATAAACGCTACACCAAATCTTGTAAGTTCTTCCTGATCTTGTAACTTCCATAACTTTTTTTAATTCTCATTGCTACAATAATGAGTATTTTTTCGGTTAAAGATGTTAGTTGGGCTTGTAAATATGGACTCATCAGTCCAAATAATATTAGCAAATATGTTTTCTAAAAATGTCTCTCGATAAGAATATTCTAACTAATACATCTGAACTAGAGCTGTAATCACGTCTTTCCAATTTTTGTACTGGAGAATACTTATAGGTCCTCCATTTGTTTATTTGAATGTACGTTTACAGCATTGTTCTTCTAGCGTTCAAATCATAAGATGCCACGCCTGGTTGAATTTTATGAGTTTCTTCAAAGTACATCAAAATATTGAATTGCTCGTAATCAGTCAAAACTCCTTTTCTATTTCTGCAAGTTTCTATTGCTTTAAATTTGTTGGTAAATCCTGTCAAGATTTTTTTTTCTGGGGGTTACCTTACTTAATATTATTGTTTAATGTAAAACACTCTAACTTTTTTCTTTATAGTAAACATTGTTTAACCAGCGAATAAACTCATTAAAAAAAGGAAATAAGGCAATATAATATGTGTCAGAAGATGTGTAACTAAGACAGTAATCAAAAACAAAAAAAGCGTTCAACGCCAACTTCGATAAATATGCTAGTATATGTGCCGGAATACAAATGTTAGGTCCAGTGTTCCTTAAACAAAATTAAAGCTCCTAACGTCACTTAGGCCTTTTAAATAATATCCAACCCCTTATTAAATATGAAGTGCTTCCTAGTTGACGAGCAAATTTAATTTTAAAGCAAGATTATGCTCCCGATTAGAAATAAAGAAAAAGCATATGAAAAAGCAATGCAGAGAATAGAATTGTAGAGTACTCATAAAGATCTTGTTCGTAAACATGCCCCATGAACAATGCAAACAACTGTAAATCATTATGAAAATAATATTATTTCGTTAACAATGTTTGAAAATCCCATTTGGAGTTAAAAACATATTTACTGAAGATAATCATCCATAATTCCGAAACGGTGCGTCTCAAACCGATGTTGTTACTTCTCTAATCAAATCTAACATAATTTGAAAATGTTGAGAAAAATAACTATCAGCGAAAATTGGCAACATTCTTCCATATTTTATTTTCCGAGCTAGGTATTTGGCAATAAATAAAAACTAAATTTGTGTTTTTTTAAGGCTCAGACAAGGAGTCAAAAAATAACAAAATATTTTATATATACTGGTCTAAAAATGTACCAAATGATGATGATGTTAATAAATTAGAAACTTGCTTCACAAACCTATCAAGCTATATATGTAAACTGGGTATCTCATTTAAAATAAGAAAGTTGGTATTTGTTCATAAAAAACGACGTACCCTGTATATATGAAAATAAAATAAATTAAACACTTGATTTATCCCAATTAACTTTTGTGTTCAGCTTCTCGTATATTTTCTGAGATAAGGTAGAGTCCCAAGAAAAATGAACCTCCCTGTACCTTATCTGTGTGTGGTGGAAATTGTTACGAGGGAAGCTCGTGGTAAAGGCCAATTTACCGATTTTTTATTTTTATGGCAAGGAATTTCCCAATAATTAACAGATGAAATTATTTGAAACACCCTGTATATGAAATTGTTTTATCACCCGGTCACTTTCCTTGCAAAGAGAGGAATTGATGATTGTAATTAAATAAATTAATGGCATTATTAGATTTCAAACGAGATGGCGAATCTAATTGTCCTAGTCATTTAATTAACTAAAACTAGCAACTTATGAAAACCTTGAAGTTATGTATTGTATAGAAAACAAATGATTAAAAGTAAATTTACTTCAAACCTTTAGAAATAAAAAATGTATAGAGCTTTATCAGTTTATTAATAAAGTTTATTACAAGCTCAAACATTTCATTTTTAATAAATTATTTTGTTTTTAAAATGACTCTCTTTTTGTTTTTATTAATCTGTAATTTATATGAATTTAAACAAAAATGTTTTGACAGCCAAAATGTAATAAATAGGTTTCATTAAATTTCATAGATTTTGATACCAAATTCTAAATATTTAAAAATTACATCTTATTATTCTAGAGCAATTTATAGCAAAGATGCAAAGTAAGATGTCTAAAAAAAGACGAAGAAATTCTCTCAAAATTATTTTTAAAATTATACAGTCCCCATATTGCACACACATTTTGGCCAGAAGGGTTTTCTGTCTATCTGCCATTATTACCTAAAATTTCTGTTTTGTTCAAAAATTACATACCAACATGTTACAATATTGCACCATAAGCCCCAAGCTCAATGAATACATTATTGAAAATGAACAGCCTATATACCGTCAATCCAAAAATGATTCAAAATTGGGGCATGCAATTTTTTGCTAATATTGGGTGTCCGATTGCATATTTATGAATCTGGCCAGTGGCGTTAATGCAGGTAACCATAACAAGATCAAATTTAGTTTTTAAGAAGTATGAAACATATAATAGTTGATAAAATAAATTATATAGTTTATTAATCTTCTAAGTTAGCTAAAATATTTCAAGCCCAAAATAATTAAAGAATGAAAATAAATTCTAACTATAAACCCATATTCCTATTCTCAATTATGAGTAAAGCAATGAATATTGGAGAAATATATCACAACTCACAGTTTGACCAAGTACATCGTATTACATGGAAAAAACCTGATTATAGCCCTCGACACACACAAAACATTCTATCAAGTGACAAGTCATAGCATGACAGTTTTCTTATCAGCAGAAAGATTTCCGTAACGGTTGTTAGTCATTCTGACTTCCACAAAGACTCAAACTTAGATGTAAAGTAATGGATTTATCCTAACCAACGACCACCATAAAATCTTAGAATGGGAGGCAAATAAGCTTGTCCAGTTTAACGACTCAAGGTACAATCATATTTATTATCTTATAAATTATCCCTTCTTGACGCTGACCTCCGGATTGATGCTCCATACTACCACGCATTTTGTTCTAACACAGTAATATCCATTACGTTTTCTTTAGCTTTTCCTCTCAGGGAGACACACGACCCGAAAACATCAATTCAATACTGCAAAAACTAAGGACCTCCCACTTTGGTCGCACATTTTGAGATGTATTACTAGACTTTTGATAATGGGGGCGTGGAGAGAAAACCAACTAAAGACTAAAAAAAAACTTTTAAATTGGTAGACAATAACCAACTATCGTCCAAACCAACTAATGATTAAAAAATCGGTAAATTTCCATTACCCGGAAGTGCCCTCAAGTGGGATAAAAGCCTCGTGCTACTCACTCGTTGTGCAACTTCCACACACGTATGTTAATAACGATGTATCACACCTCTATCGTACAAAATTTTATCTACGATCGTCTTAATAAATTACCTCTGTTACCTCTACTTACTATACCATAGCAACAAGTAACTAAGTTTCTGTTAGAAAACATTAGGAAATAATGTTGTCAAACAATTTGTAATTTGTCACAAAGTTCGGAACGAGTTTTATATATTTTCAACATGAGCGATTCAGATCTTCCATTCGACATTGAAGAAGTGGCTACCGGCGTAATTTCCAGCCGAATAATTCTGCCCGAAAAATCAAGGGGCAGAAGTTGGCCTACTCTTGGTATCAGAAATGGTGTGAAGAAAAGATGATTAAAAACTATCTCCAGTGAGAAGGCGTTACTGTTAGCCTATTTTAACGATCTAGCCAAAATTCAAAAACCATCCTCTCTTTAGGCATACTATTTAATGTTGCGTAGTGTGATGTCTATTAGAAAAAATGTGGATATTAATAAATGCTCGAATTTAATTGCGTTTAAGATATTAACAAAAAACGGTATTGGTGTTTTTCTGCAGGAACTAAGTTACGCCCTAAACACGTTGGCTATAAGAACTGTAAATGTACAAAAGAGCCAGTGAGAATAAACACTTTTGGAGGTATGCCTAAGACTATTGCTTTGTTTTTAAAATTATCCAATCCAGAACAATATACCGGCCACTGCTTTGGAAGGGCTTCTACATCAATATTAGCCAACAGCGGAGTGGATATTTTGACCGTAAAGAGGCACGGAGGATGGCGCTCAAATTCACTTGCAGAAGGATGCATTGAGGCTTCGGAAGAAAACAAAAAGAAGACTGCTTTGAGTATACTTGGAAATAAGGAAAATAAAGCAACTAGCATCCAAAAACTGAATATATTTAATGCAAGTTATGTCAAGTTCATAAAGTACATCTGGTATTAATTTAAATAACTGCAATAGCTGTGTAATTAATATTTACAATAAATAGTTTGTAATGCTTTATTTTAAACAAAAATAAACGTATTTTAATATTAGTAGATATCATTATCCAAATAAAATTAGTGCGGTAATGGCTTCTTATCTCACGATCATAGATAAAATAAATTTAACAAGTGGTTTTTACATTGACACACACCGCCATTTTGTTACCCCAATTAACTTTTGTCGGATGGAAGATCTGAATCGCTCATGTTGAAAATGTATAAAACTCGTTCCGAACTTTGTGACAAATTACAAATTGTTTGACAGCATTATTTCCTAATGTTTTCTAACAAAAACTTAGTTACTTGTTGCTATGGTATAGTAAGTACAGGTAACAGCGGTAATTACATGTTGAATTTGTACCAGTTTATTCCTATATCACATTTAATTTTTCCGGAAAATTTAGAGTCATTTGAATAAGATTTTTTACGTTGATTTGAAAAAAAATATTTGGCTGCTATTTCGTTTCGCCATCTTGAATTCGTACCACAACTTTACCAGTTTTTCTCTATACAACACTTAAAGCTTGCACAAAATTTGAAATTAATTTAATAAGTAGTTTTTTCAGGTTTTTCCAGTTCATTCCTACGCTATACTTGATTTTTGTTAAAAATTTGAGGTAAATTGGATAATGGGTTTTTTTAGTAATACTTTTTTTTAACGTATAGCCATCTTGTTCCGGCGTATTGGATTTTTACCAAAATATTACCAGATCATCCCATGTGTCCCTTAATGTTTGATTAAAATTTCAAGTCAATCTGGTAAGTAGTTTATAAGTTATGCGGCGAACTGACAGACAGACAAACCGACGGAACTGATAATACATATTTTTTGGCATTTAGAGCCGCTAAAACGAGAGATATGTAAAACCTGAGAGGGTGATTTTTTTTCACGATTACAAATATTTTATTTGGCCGCCATATTGTCCCGCCATCTTCAATTAGTACGACAATATTACTAGTTCATATCTAAACCACAATTAGTTACGGTACACGATTTGTAATATTAATAATACTTTATTTTTGTGCAAAATTTGAGATAAACTGAACAGGTAGTTTTTTAGTAATAATGTTTTCAACATTTCACTAGGCTGCCATTGTGTTTTGTCGTATTGGATTTTTATCAAAATGTTACCAGGTCATCCCCATATGAAACTTAATTTTTTATCAAAATTTGAAGTCAATCAAGTTAAGTAGTTTTTTAACTGTGCCGGGAATAGGCAGACCGAAGGAACTCAGAAAATATGTTTTTCGGCATCTAGGGACCCCGAAACATAAATAAAATAACAAAATTTGACTTTGAGTTTAACATAAAAATCGGGTAGTTTAATAGCTTTGTCTAGTAAATTATTTGATGAAATTATTTTTTTTATCTAAGGAAAAGCACCCATTCTATCTATTTATTATTTATTTTTGATCAGCGTTTCTAGACGTTGCCACAGCGCACATTTGAATTTTTGTCTTTATACCACAACATTTTAAACGAAAATCGTAAAAAAACGTGCATCTTCCATCTAAATCAGAAGTTTTTTTAATGCGAAATTTCTCATTTTGAATTAAGCATGACGTTATTCGTGGCACAGAATGATATTTAAATTGCGTAGTCGGCATACCGTTATACTAGGTGGGGCAGAAAGAACTTGAACGCAGAGCGCTACATCAAAATGATCCACAATTTCTTTTTCCCTGAATTATGAAGACAACGTATTCCAATCCGACGTGTGTGGTTTTAGCAGGACGGCGCCTAAAGCTTACACAGCCAGAGTATCAATGCACGTTATTTGCCCTCTCTTTTCTGATCACCTCATTTCCAGGTTTGGTGACATTCATTGGCCTCCTCGGTCTCCTGACTTGTTTATGTGCGATTTTTTTTGGAGACCACCTTAAGGGACTACCTCAAGTACATTACTAGTACGGTATATATTGGAAGAATTGAAGGGGGCCATTAGAGCAAAAGTCGCCCGAATTGACAAAGAAATGTTGAATTGCAAATAATGGTTGCAAACTTCGAAGAACGCCTCAAGTAATGAATTAATGGTAACGAACACCACAAACCATTAGGTACGAATTGAAATCTGTAAATAATTTTTTTAAGCAAAGTTTATTAATTTTGTGACATCCGTCCTTTCTGACCTGCCTTGTATTAATATAGCGTGGAATTGACTATAACTAAAAACAATATCGCAATGCTCTGAAAGATCTGAAACATGAATCGTTACATGAAGATTACCCAATGATGATTAATGATAGTTCAGTGGATCAGCAAATTAAGATTTTCATTAAAGTAATTAAATATGTTAACATCCAATTATCAGATTGTTGTTGTGTTTTGTTAGTTATATTGGAGATTAGATGCTCTTTTAATGAGAAGACCTACGGCCATGTTTTTATTTGTAAGTTCGTGGTGATTTTTGAGTAGTATACTTTCGACTACAAATGAAGTGTATAACTAACAAAAATATAATTTTATTAGAAGCGAACTATCCTTAAATTATAAATATATATGTCAGAAAATAATTGAATATATGGAATATTAGAAACCTTATTTAAACGAGTATAAATTATTATAAAAACAAAAAACCCGACTGCTTGAAGCTGGGTTTTTAGCATAGGAAAAGAAACCACAGTGATTAAGCGACACTTTTCTTTATGTAGGTACCTGGTATCCTGTATAAAGCAACAAATAAACATAAAACTATTCTTAAAGCCCACGTATACCGTAGAAAGCCGTATGGTATGTAATACTAATCTTATTCTTTTTATTATAATTACGTTCATTTGGTAAAAAAAATCGCAAATAAATAGGTATATGTTAAAACATACAAATCTTGTGTAGGGTCCGTATAATTTATCCTTCTTTTCAATCCTCAACCATTTTTCCTCCCCTCAAAGCGTTTCAGGAGATATTTGCGATTTTCTAGATACATGTCGGATTAAAAATTTTGACATCGCATCAGCAAGTAATGCCCTTTTGCATTTTTTTTAAAACTCAATTTTACCCAGTTTCTTGACCTATGACCAAAAAAATGTAAAACTTTATTTTATATTAAAAATATTGAACTTTTGACCTGCCCAATCATAGGTATCGATGTATCGATATGCAGGTACGAAGGCTTAAAACCAAGGGTTAAACGTGAAATAATTGCTTATTTTTGTATACTACCTTAGGTTATACTCATTTATATATATATATATATATATATATATATATATATATATATATATATATATATATATATATATATATATATATATATATATATATATATATATGTGTTTTCATTCCGGGTGTACATCTGTTCAGTACTGTCGTTCTGAAAAGAACAGTTTTGCTGACGTTTCGCCAAAATCACATTTGGCATTTTCGAATTTATATATAATGTATATATTTATTTTGTAATTGTATAAGTTTGTTTGTGCCTTCGTTGTAGTATACTAAAATTAATGACGAATAAAAAAATTAAGAGAGTGTAAATTTTATTTTATTAATTCAGGGTAATGTGGATCTCTAACAAACATCGTTATTATATGCTCCTAGCACAGCCATGTTTCACTGTATATATCTTTGGGAGGAAAGAGACATTGAGCCCCTACGCGGATTTTTGAATAGCGTCGCTTATGGAGCTGGTGAACGAACAGAAAATGTGTTTTAAGGAGGCTTTTTTTAATTGCCATTGTACAATTTACCGATATTGAGGATATTGGGGTTTTTGTTAAACAAATATATATGTTCAGAAATTTTGACATTAAAACCTTAATAGATACCGCTGCTCTTAATTATATTTTGTAAATTAGTTAAAATTACACACTTTTCCGGCTTCACCCAAGCCGGCTAGATATCTGCATTCTTGCCGGCGAGGCATCAACCACGTGCGAGACAAATGCAAGATGCAAGTAAATGCAGGCTGGTTAGTTAGGAAACCAAAGATTAATATGTGTTTATTTGTTGGAAATTGATTCTCCACAAAAGATATCTTAAGAGGCCCAAAAATATGTCTCTAATTAAATTTTCTGGGCTCTATTTTCATCAACCATTTTTATCCTTAAATATTTTATTACAATGATTAGCTTTCCTGTTTTCTAGGTGATCTCTTAGCCATATAATGGCTGAACTAGAGACCGTTATGTATATTTTCATACTCGGCCTTCTTAAGTCTTAAAAAAAATTTTGGTTAGCAGATTATAACTATTTCTGTATTTTCTCGTTCATATAGTTCTATTATGTTATGGTCAACCTCCCAAATTTGCATAATATTCGTGAATTTAAATTGTCTATGGTAACGCTCTAACTTACTCTGCACCCACCTTGTTGCCCAAAGCACTTCAAGGCTCGTCTTGGAAACTTTTTGCTCCAGACTAAGTAAAAAATCACTGGTCACTCATTAGAACCAGAAAACATTCTTCCACATGTATTCTTGTTAGTCGCATAGTTTTTAAAGAACTCAAAACTCTGCCTCTCTGGAAACTTTTACTATGTTTGTGTCATCATAGGCCTGCTAAAAATTATGTACAAGACTTAGCTGTTTGTTCATCAGTTATTTATCTACTGGTTTTAAGGCCACAGTGATACCCTCCTAATATTTCATTTGTTAATTTTATTAAATATTCTGACAGAAATACTGTTTAGTTTCCGTGTTACATCAGTTGGAGGTACTTCTCTAAAGTTTTTGTAGATCTTTTTATTTTTTAGGGGGATTTCTAGTCGAGAAATGCATTGTTTTTGCAAGATGGTTCTTATAAGTTTATGAATTTTCAATCTCCCAATCGTAATTTAAAAATTCAGCATTTACTGTGTCCTTGACACAGGCTTTATTTTATTTTAATTCCATTATTGTTATTGCACTAAAGGAGACTCGCCTTGAAGATTTTTTTACAATTAAAAAGTACTTACACTAATTAAAATGCAAAGACAATTTTGAAGGAATTTTCAGAAAATATAAAATATAAAATTGGATAGAATTTAATTACTAAAATTTTGATTTCTTTTTCAATAAATATTAATGACAGAAAAAAGTTATATATGTATGTATGTATAATATAAAAGGGGGTATGTTCAAAAATGTTTTAAAATAACATTATATGTTATACAGTATATGGAAGAAAATATTGGAGGTAATTAGAAAAAGGAATATTTATGATTTTTAAGGAATTATTCAAAATATATAAGAATAAATGAAACTTAAGTTTTCAATGTCGCTGTGAACTTTTCTTTATGTATTTCGGTCCTTTCTTATGTTCAGTGTGTAAAATTTTTCTTTCTTTAAAATTACATGTGTGTACGGGACACACATGTAATTTATTCTTTATCTTTTAATTTACAAAATACCAATGGTTTTAACATTACGTTTAAAAAATTAAAAAATAAAATCGAAAAATTAGTATACCCAATGCTAAAGCAAAAAAATTTTACTAGCTAACTCATACCCAATTAAACTTATTAAAAAGGCATTGTACAACACTAGAAATAATAATATCCTGAACGAAGACAATATTCATCAAATGAATAATATAAATCCTAATGATGGCTTACTTTTTGGTTCAATCCCCTATATTCAAAAGATTATTAAAATGCTTAAAACAGAAAATATAAAGATAGCACAACGTAATGTTAAAACCATTGGTATTTTGTAAATTAAAAGATAAAGAATAAATTACATGTGTGTCCCGTACACACATGTAATTTTAAAGAAAGAAAAATTTTACACACTGAACATAAGAAATGACCGAAATACATAAAGAAAAGTTCATATATATATATATATATATATATATATATATATATATATATATATATATATATATATATATAGAAAGAAATAACGAGGATCCGGCAATTCGGCAAAAAATCTATACTACATTTTTTTTTCTAATAGCCACGCTTTCGAAATAATTCATTTCTTCTTCAGGGCTCTATAATAACATATTATCAGAAAATTTAGGTCCTTTTTACAATTAAAAAGTACTTGCACTAATTAAAATCCAAAGACAATTTTGAAGGAATTTTCAGAAAACATAAACTATAAAATTGGATAGAATTGAAAAATGGAAATGTGTCAGATGTATAATATAAAAGGGGAGTATGTTCAAAAATGTTTTAAAACTAGATAATCTGTTATAGAGTATATGGAACAAAATATTGAAGGTAATTAGAGAAAGAAATATTTATGATTTTTTAGGAATTATTCGTAGTTTAAATTTAAAATATATGAATAAATGGAACTTAAGTTTTCAATGTCGGTTTTTTTGTTCATTGTAAACTTTTCTTTACGTATTTCGGTCATTTCTAAAAAAAGCCTTTTGCTAGTTTAAGTTCAGTGTGTAAAATTTCTGTTTCGTTAAAATTATGTGTCCCGTAACTATAATGTATTCTGAAAGAACACAAGATTGTTTACGAAGTCTTGCATCACTTTTATGTAATGCAATTTTTTTACTTAATTTTTGTTTTGTTTGACCAATGTATTTTTTTATCGCAATTTGAGCAAGGAATGGAATGAACACAATTATACTGGTTTAAAACCTGATCTTTATCTTTTAATTTACCATACAAAATACCAATGGATTACCATTACGTTGTGCTATCTTTATATTTTCTGTTTTAAGCA
This sequence comes from Kuschelorhynchus macadamiae, assembly GCA_030620095.1. Taxonomy (NCBI): domain Eukaryota; kingdom Metazoa; phylum Arthropoda; class Insecta; order Coleoptera; family Curculionidae; genus Kuschelorhynchus; species Kuschelorhynchus macadamiae. The sequence continues at coordinate 495,507 of JAUTXW010003635.1, forward strand.
TTTTAATAATCTTTTGAATATAGGGGATTGAACCAAAAAGTAAGCCATCATTAGGATTTATATTATTCATTTGATGAATATTGTCTTCGTTCAGGATATTATTATTTCTAGTGTTGTACAATGCCTTTTTAATAAGTTTAATTGGGTATGAGTTAGCTAGTAAAATTTTTTTGCTTTAGCATTGGGTATACTAATTTTTCGATTTTATTTTTTAATTTTTTAAACGTAATGTTAAAACCATTGGTATTTTGTAAATTAAAAGATAAAGAATAAATTACATGTGTGTCCCGTACACACATGTAATTTTAAAGAAAGAAAAATTTTACACACTGAACATAAGAAATGACCGAAATACATAAAGAAAAGTTCACAGTGACATTGAAAACTTAAGTTTCATTTATTGTTATATATTTTGAATAATTCCTTAAAAATCATAAATATTCCTTTTTCTAATTACCTCCAATATTTTGTTCCATATACTGTATAACATATAATGTTATTTTAAAACATTTTTGAACATACCCCTTTTATATTATACATACATACATATATAACTTTTTTCTGTCATTAATATTTACTTGAAAAAGAAATCAAAATTTTAGTAATTAAAATCTATCCAATTTTATATTTTATATTTTCTGAAAATTCCTTCAAAATTGTCTTTGCATTTTTGTACTTTTTAATTGTAAAAAAATCTTCATTTTGAAAATTCATAAAATAAACTCAAGGACACAGTAAATAATTTTTAAATTACGATAGGGAGATTGAAAATTCATAAACTTATAAGAACCATCTTGCAAAAACAATGCATTTCTCGACTAGAAATCCCCTTAAAAAATAAAAAGATCTACAAAAACTTTAGAGAAGTACCTCCAACTGATGTAACACGGAAACTAAACAGTATTTCTGTCAGAATAATTAATAAAATTAACAAATGAAATATTAGGAGGGTATCACTGTGGCCTTAAAACCAGTAGATAAATAACTGATGAACAAACAGCTAAGTCTAGCAGGCCTATGATGACACAAACATAGTAAAAGTTTCCAGAGAGGCAGAGTTTTGAGTTCTTTAAAAACTATGCGACTAACAAGAATACATGTGGAACGATGCCATTAAGGGGGGCAAAATTAAAAATTAGTTTTCTGGTTCTAATGAGTGACCAGTGATTTTTTACTTAGTCTGGAGCAAAAAGTTTCCAAGACGAGCCTTGAAGTGCTTTGGGCAACAAGGTGGGTGCAGAGTAAGTTAGAGCGTTACCATAGACAATTTAAATTCACGAATATTATGCAAATTCGGGAGGTTGACCATAACATAATAGAACTATATGAACGAGAAAATACAGAAATAGTTATAATCTGCTAACCAAAATTTTTTTTAAGACTTAAGAAGGCCGAGTATGAAATATACATAACGGTCTCTAGTTCAGCCATTATATGGCTAAGAGATCACCTAGAAAACAGGAAAGCTAATCATTGTAATAAAATATTTAAGGATAAAAATGGCTGATGAAAATAGAGCCCAGAAAATGGATGTACACCCGGAATGAAAACATATATATATATATATATATATATATATATATATATATATATATATATATATATATATATATATATATATATATATATATATATATATACAGCGTGTCATCAAATGGAAAACTTTTTTATTTTTCATTTTATGAGAAATGTTACTCTTCATAAAAAGTTCTCCTTCCTCCGAAAATATTATTGGAATTATAAAACTTAAAAAATATTATACAGGGCTGCCAAAAAATTCTAAAATTGCCTAAAAAAGAAAACTGCTCATAAGTTTAGTTTTACAGCAAAATGCTATAAGAGAATTATTCTGAGTATTCAGAGGTGTGATAATATACTAAATTACATAAAGACATTCGGAAGCATTTTTCTAGTAGCAGAAAATGTAATGTTTTGCCCTTACGCTAATTACTAAAAAAACTGAGTAGGCTGAAAAAAAATTAACATTCTATTGCATTGTACTGACAGTAGATAACTGAAGTTTTTGGTTATTTTATTACATTGAATATTTTTCTGTTATTTTCATTTTCATGGCAGTTAAATTAACAAAACAGGAAAAAATATTAATTGTGTTAATTATTGGAAATTATTATAAAACATGTCGTGAAGCGGCTGAAATTTTTAATAATAGACATCCAGATAAACAAATAAGCTATGTTACTGTTGCAAATGTCATGACCAGGTTTGAATCCACTGGGTCTGTTGATAAGTCTAAAAGAAAACAGCAAGCCCGTCTAATACCGAAGAAATTTAAATGCAAGTTTTGCAAGCGGTCGTTGAAAATCCTAAAGTCTCTATGAGGCAAATATTAAAATCACTTTCAGGTAACGAAACAAAGTCAACAGTCAGTACGATTGTACGAGCAAATAAATTCTATCCTTACAAACCCAGATATATCTATACACTTTTATCTAGAGATTTTAAAGTTCGTTTCCTGTTCAGTGCATGGTTCCAAGGAGAAGCTGTAGATGATTCTTTCTTCGCCAGAAAAATATTATTTACCGATCAGGCGACATTTACATCATATGGAGACGTATGCTCATAGAACTGCCGCTGTGGTGTGACGGAAATCCTAATTTTCTCATAGAGTGTCGCAATCAATACTCATTTAAAACAAATGTTTGATTCGGTATTTTGGATAATCAAATAGTAGGGCCGTATTTCGTTCGTGAAAATTTGACAAGCCAAGCACTTTTCGCTGGATAGGAAGGTATTCTGCGGAGTTTTTCCTTTGGGGACTGTGAAAAGAAAAAGTTTATCTTCACAGGCCATTCCAAAACGTCGAACACCCGGAAACAGTTATCAGGCAGTGTTTACAAGAAATTACGCCAGCTATAGTAAGAGCAGCAATAGTAGAGTTCAGTAGAAGAATCGTAATTTGTATGGAACGGGATGGAGCTCACGTAGAAGCATAATTTGTTCATTGTTCGTTCTTAGTTGATTTTTTTATTCGATATTGTTAAATAAAACTTTTTGTATACCCCGTACATTGCATTCATTTTTGAATTTCTTTGCGAAATTTAGTATTTTATCACACCTCGGAATACTCAGAATAATTCTTTTATGGCATTTTGCTCTAAAACTAAACTTATGGGTAGTTTTCTCTTCAGGGAATTTTAGATTTTCTAAGTTTTTGGCAACCCTGTACAAAGTTTTGTAATTCCAATAATATTTTTGGACGAAGCAGAACTTTTATAAAGCGTGACATTTTTCATAAAATGAAAAATAAAAAAGTTTTCCATTTGTTAAGAACTTTTCAGGACACGCTTTATATATTATATAATTACAAAATACATATGCAAATATAAAAATTCAATTAACTCGTACGTAGTTAAATTACTCCAGACCTACCAGACTAGACATTATTTACGTGCTCCTCAAAAAATAAATTATAACCTTTATTATTTTCATTCCTAAAAAGATGGTTTTATTCCACGACATGAAATTTTACAGAATATTTAAACAATTTATTAGGCCGCAATTTTGTTTTGCCATATAGGATTCACACTAAAAATGTACCAGTCTCTTCCTGTTTAACTTTTGATTTTTTTTTCAAAATTTAAAATCCATTGGAGAAGTAGTTTTTTAGTACTGGGTTTTTTATTTATTATGCCGCCATTATGGATTTATACAAAAAATTTACCAGTTTATCTCTTTATCACACTCTTTTTGACAACATTTGACGTCAATCGGATAAGTAGTTTTTCAGCTATGCTGCTTACAGATAGACAGGCAGACAGACAGACTGACGGAAATGAGATATTTTTCGGGGTCCAGGGACCCACAAACAGAAACGCAAAGATCTGTAAGAAACTAGTAAAAGTAAAAGTTAATTTTTTGACGATTACAATTCTTCTCTCGGAAAGTAATAATTAATATAACAGAGCTTATAAAAATGTGAAAAAATCAAACAATGATATAACATCGAAACAAGTTAACAATCTAAACAGTATATTCTAATATAAAAGGCTCCGCCCCGAAACTAAGATGGGGTCAAGGGGCTAGCGCCCCGAAACTGAGATGGGGTCAAGGGGCTAGCGCCCCGAGAGCCTCAACTGTTCTTCTATATCATTAGCTTTGTGAATATCTTGATAGTTTATATTAAATAAAATGCTAAAACGACATACATAGACCTACGACTGGATAAGCAGCATGTGATAGTTTTATGAAAATAGAGCCCAGAAAAATGAATAACCTTTTAAGAAATCTCTTAACAGATCATTGTAACATAAAAGGCTCCGCCCTCAAACTGAGATGGTGTCAGGGGGCTAGCGCCCCGAGCCCCCAAGGTTCCAGGACGTATGACCAGCTGAGTCCCTAAGAAGTACTATTCACTATATTAGTTTTTCTTCTAGCTCAAGGTACAGGGTGTTTGCTGGCTAATATGCCTCAAATGTTCTTCTATACCATTAGCTTTGTGCATATCTTGATAGTTTATATTAAATAAAATACTAAAACATAAACGGAGTACATAGACCACGACCGGATGAAAATAGAGCCCAGAAAAACGAATAAGAAAACTATTTTTGGACCTCTTAAGAAATCTCTTGTGGAGAATCAATTTACAACAAATAAACAAATATTAATCTTTGGTTTCCTAACTAAATGGCCTATATTTATTTGCAACTAGCACTTATCTCAAACGTGGTTGATGCCGGCGAGAATGCAGATATCTAGCCGGTTTAGATGAAGCCGAAAAAGTGAGTAATTTTACACATTTTCTGTCCGATCACCAGCTGGGTTTCTAAAAAGTACAGTTCATTAGATTTGCTTCTAGTTCCAGGAACATGGTGTTTTCGGGCTAATATGTCTCAACTGTTCTTCTATATCATTATTTTTGTGAATATTTTGATAGTTTATATTAAATACAATACTAAAACAATAAAAGTATAATTTGTGGAGTGATCTTTTATCATGAAATATTTTAAATTCTTTCAAGTGCAATAAAATCTTTCAGCAAAACTTTAGGCAAAATAAACTGGTCTTTTATAATGTATATGTATATATATATATATATATATATATATATATATATATATATATATATATGTGTATATATATGTTAATTTTTAAAACCACGTTCCAATATTTGAAGGCAAAACGCAACCTGCTCTTAAGCTGTTTTAGTTTTTTCAATTTTTTAACAAAATCTGCGAATTCGGAGATAATTTAATAAGGTCTGTGTTATTATTTGGGATAGGGGCCTAAACGGATAAAGCTTGAATTGTAAAACAACACCCTGCTTACAATTTAACTTCAATTGAAAAAAAAACCCAAGAAGAAGAAAAATACCCTGTTAAAGCGATATTACAAGATTCGCTTTTGCCTTTCACTTTGGATGAAGCGTTCAAAGTGAATAATTTAAACGTGAAAATTTATTTTGTTTCAGTCAATTTAAGCTGTGATGAATAATCTTAGGTAAACAAAGGCCAAAGCAAATCTTTTCACTTTTTTGCTTATCATTCAACGTCGATGATAGAAAAAAATTATGTGCAAACAGAACAAATAAAAGTAACGGCTAATGTGTCAGTTGTGTATCGGGTGATCTCTTATATTTTGCACCCCCCCGTATCTCTGTTATTTATGAAGATAGCAAAAAACTTTTAATACAAAAGTTTTAGAATTTGTATAATATGATATCAGAAAAAACAATTGAGCATAAAAAATGAGACTTATTTACCAAAATGTTGTTTTTTCTTATGGAATACCATGTATATTAATTTTTATTTTAAAAGAAAATGTTATGCCGATTTTATATATGTATAGTTTATATAGTTTATTTTGAAGAATTAGGTCAATAATTGCAAAAATAAAAAAATACCTAGTAGGCTTATACATTATATAATAAACGGAAGGTATGATATCTAGACGGTCTCAATTGCGTCCGGTTTGCGCAGTGACGTCATTGCGTGCGTAGATTTTTAAATTCCTTATGGAGGTGCATGTCGTTTCTAGTGTTTAGATATTATATTAACATTTTTTCAATTAAAAATGTTTTTCTAATGAAACATTGGCATATAATTCACTAAAATAAAAAACTTATGACATGGTAGTTATATATTTATTTAATAAAAATACAAAAGAAGCCCCAAAAGAAAAAGTTAAAGTTGTATAAAATCCGACAGTATTTAATTTTATACTGTTATTTTGTTATACATGTTTGTATTTAGTTCAATTTAAAACAAAAAAAAATGCTATAATATCTGTGGGTTTTTAAGTACAGGGATGCAACTCCAGTCCCATTTGAAGGGAGGAGCTCTAATTTAAAGAAATAGAGACATGAGAGGGAATAAAACAACACACACTAAACAAGTTTAACTGTTCTGTGCACAACCTGCCGTTTGTTCGTATATTATATGTAATTATATAAACAGATTTAATATAAGCCTTATTCTAGTTGAAAAACTCTTTTTTTAATAAAAATGTCGACTATTTCGTCCAGATTTACATTGTTGTCTTTTTTGATATAGATTAATGACATAGTAATCTTTAACAAAATGCCTTGAGAATATCCGCGCTAAATTTGTGTTAAATTTAGTTTTGCCTTTACACAAGGCAAGTAAAAACCTTATATTCCTATCAAAATTCTTTGCCTGGTTATACCCGTCACACCCGACTACAGCACACCTCATATTTATTGTTGTTTAATTAACTAAATACAAAAAAGGACTCAGAAATCCACAAACATTTTTAAACATCAACTGAAAATGCACTGAAATCATATGGCCGAAGGTCAATGACAGCCGGCGTAAATCACGCGATGACGTAGCAGAGGAATGCGAGATATCATACCCTTTACAATTTGCTTATGTTACAAATACATCAGTTTTATAACGTTATATTTAGAATTTAGAGGTTCGGATAAAATAACGTATGAGGTAGTGGGTAAAATATAGTTATACGATCTAGAGTTTGTAATGACCTTCATTTGCCTCTATAAACTTTTGATATCCAATTTTTAATTTTTCAATGCTGTTTATTATCCACTCTGGATTTTCATTATTTATTTTATTTATCTCGTAGGATATTCGTTCTTGTATTTGAATTATGTTTTCGCTTAATTGAAAATAGATTTTATTTTTTAATGTTCCCCAAAGAAAGGTATCCAAGGTCATCAAATCAGGGCTATTCGGAGGCCATAATATAGGTTCATATCTACCTATCCACAATCGATAATTCGTATTAAGATACTCAGTTACTATAGCAACATTGTGCAGTTGGTTGCCAAATTATTGAGTTACCCTCGATCAACGGTAACGCGGCTAAATGGTTTTCAACTGGATTCAGAAGTTCCATATAAGATGTGCCTGTAAGGTGGTTTTGGTAAAATATAGGACCAATAATCTTGTTTCCTCGTACGCCGCTCCAGACAGATAAAGAACGCCTTCCAGATCTTTTAATTTCCAAAATATTGTGAGGATTCGCATCGGCCTAAGAATTCAAATTTTTCTTGTTAAGTGACTCTGAGGTACAAAATGTCAACTCATCGGTCCATAAAATTTTTAAAAACAAATTTGGGTCTTCATCTAGCTTCTCCATCATTTCTCTACAAACATGCTCTGTCATTTTCATTTAAGATGTTGATGGTTACATATGATATTTTTTTAACGATTTTTTAATTTAAAAAGTTACCTTAAAAATATAAAAGTATGTCCAAATCCGCTGCTTCATTTACATTCCGGTTTTTTTTCTTCTCTTCAATGCTTTGGTACTATGCAACAGATTATACGCATTTTTAAAAGTATTTAGCTTGAAATTCTCCGATTTGGATTATTTCCGTATAGATTTAAAAATTCTTGGCGCGCACGGTATCTGTTTTTATTGTTTTTTAGATAAATCTTAAGGATTTCCAATTTTTCAGCCTTCGTGAACACCATTTTAGTATAATACTGTAGATTTAGCAGCTAATCTAGGCTAATATATTGATAACTGTCAAGTATAAACAAATATATGAGTAAGTCGTTTTTCCCTTTTCCTCAAAATAAACTGTATAAACCAAACATATATGTAATCGGCATAACATTTTCTTTTAATATAAAAATTAATATACAGGGTGTTCCATAAGAAAAAACAACATTTTGGTAAATAAGTATGATTTTTAATACACAATTTTCTTTTGTGATATCATATTATAAAAATTCTGTAAAAACCCTAAAACTTTTGTATTTAATATTTTTTGCTCTCCTCATAAATAACAGAGATACGGGGGGGTGCAAAATATAAGAGATCACCCGGTGCATTCCATTGTACGGCCGCTACCAAAAATTATTTTTAAATAGAAAACAGATCCACCATTTTTAGATTATTTTAGGAATCATGAATCTATACGAAATTACAAAACAGAAAATTATAAGAAGCTGATACACGTGCAAGTTCTTGAAGTTTAGTTCCTTTCACTGGAACATGATCTTTGAATTTTTGACTGAAACGGGTTCTTCTATCGCTATATTATATTAAGTTAATTAAATCAACGTCGACGATTTAATATTTGTTGTACTGAAATTTCCAAGCGCACCAGTTGCTTAGAGGATGTTATTGATAAAAGTGAACTGAAATGTTTTAGTAGAGTATGTAAACACACACGTAATTCACTTTTGCCCCTTTCATAAAAAAATATTCACTTTAGATATATTGTATAATATTGAATTTACTGCCTTAATATAACGTAACATATAACCGTATTTCTAAGTAAATATTTTAGGCAACTCTGCAATACAACATAGTGATCGAAATCATATCAATACATTATAACAACCTATCTAGGTTAGGTATATGGTTAACATATGCGTTTACTAACCATAAATGACGTTACGTAATATTCAGTAATGTACACTAAATTACATGAAAACATATTAAAAAACTTTGATAGTGGGGCACTGGTTGTACTAATAATTCCCTTGTTACATCCATCATGACAAGAAACATATTTTAAGATGATGTCTATAAAAACATGTTTCAATTATCCTATTTGGAAGATTATTTCGGGTATTTCCCACACATCGTTTAAAATCTTGATTTGCATATAGCTATTAAATCCAGCAACATCACAGACAATCATATCGAATTTAGGCAGCCTTAGATACTAATGAGCAAACATCTTTATCTCAGGATCAGCAAATATTTTATTACATTGTCATTTGTGAAAGGCCTCCGACGGAGCTAACATGGCCTGACGATTTCAGAAGATCGAGTTTACGGCAGATTGGGAATCGATTAATTTATTAAGCAACAGGTTCTTGACTAGGTACCCACGAAATTTCAGTGGACATTTTAAATACCGTTTAGTTTGATTTTAGTGTGAGAGCAAATATTATTGAAAATAAGACAGAATTAAATACTTTAACTTGTATGATTTCAGACATGTTCTAAGGATTGATGTAGAAAGGTGGTTTCCATTGGAGGGTGACTAGCTAAACGGTTGTACAGACGAACTTATACAGGGTAAAGAGAAAAGGACTGCAAATATTTTAAAAGGACCTATATATGACAGGGGGTCAATACCTAAAACTTTAAAGTTAGGGGATTTCTAAATTAAAATATAATTAATTCATTTATACAATCTAAGCGCTTCTCGCATTGTTATTTTGAACGCTAGATAAACTAGGTGTTTGCATTTGATTTAGAAATTAGATTTTAAATTTTTGTCCTCTAATTATTCAAAAAATCGTAATATTTTCTTTATACTGAATTTCCCTCATTATGAATATTTCCTTTTATTAGAAACAGTACAATGCAAGGCATCTTTTAGTGGTTTTCTACTGGGCATCCATGTGTTTCAAAAAGCTCTATTTTTAATCTAATACTGTGATTCAGTATATACCATTCAATTTGTCAACCTCGCTACCGCTAGGTCGGTCGCTACGGTTTAGACTCAAACCCCCGTATTCACTACAAAGGTTTAGACTCAAACCCCCGTATTCACTACAAAGGTTTAAGAGTTAGGTCTAGTTCGCCATGGTACTTAAAACTCTTAGTTCACCAGTTAGGTTTCGTTTATGTCACTGTCATTTTGTAATTTTGACATTTAGAAAAGTTATTTCTTCAATTGTTAAAAATGTCCTTTTAAACCTATAACTGGCAAGTTAGACCTGATCTAAATTTAAACCTCTTTGGTGAATACGGATGTTAGTGGTTTGTTCTTTTTAATACTACGTACCGAACTGTATATTGCTTGCAATAAAAGATAAAATATTACAAGTGACACTCGAAAGTTTGTGACATGTGATAGAGTAGAATTATATATGGTGAAGATAAATAAACAATTTACACGAAAAACCAAAGTTCTCACAGATGTAACAGATACAGATGTCAATAATGAATCAACTTCCACTGCCAGATAGAATCAAATCTTAGAACAACTTGCCCATCCCAAGAGATCTGCGTTCAACCAGGTCTTCGGAGCAGTATTAGTAACATCAAAAATCAATAAAAGAAACCTAGATTCTCAAAACAATACTACTTCAGCTTTTGCTTCTGGAACGTGTCCAAAAATTAAGAGATCGATATGGTCCAGATAAATAAATTGAAGTTAAAATGGTTACTAAATAAGTGTCAGTTTCTTATAAAATCGGTAAAACAAGTTGAACCTAGGACTAGGCCTACATTACATGTCAAATTTGCAAAGAATATGAAAAAGTGGCTGCAAAATTTTTTAAAAATGGAGTAACTGCATTTTCCAGGGATGTGATGATCAAAAGTACACCGAAATTGGAAAGAGTTCACATCACGTTGTGTCAAAATCGCATATCGCGGCTTCTTAAGCAAATACAGCTAACGAACAATGGGCCGCCCAGTCTGAAAAACATCCATGGGTAAAAACCATCGCTCATCAATTGATACATCTTTGTATTGATGTTCATAACAAATCACTGTCAGTGCAAGATCTTGGCCATCTCGTTCATTAGCAAATATGATGGCGCTTTCCATCCAAGCGCAGCTTCAAGAAAACTGGTAGGCAGAGATAACCAGTTTTCAACCACCTCAATCCTAATTGCACTATAAAAATCCCATGGTTTATGCAGAAATGTTGCACATCCTTGGAGATATCGAAAGAAAAAAACTGGGGGAAGTAATTTCCCGTTCTTTGTGCTATTATATTTAAATTGATGGCAGTACAGATAGATAAAATAGAGAAAACAAGTTTTTAATCTGCAGATACGCCTCACCAGAAAGTCCAGCATAAGTACAAAATGCTTTTGTTGGGGTAACGCAAATGGAAGAACACGGAGCTCAAGGTTCTTTGCAAGCTATAAAAATGCTTACAGATGCTGCTGGAATCTCCTTATAGACACTGATAGAAATTACCACGGACGGAGAGTCTGCAAATACGGAAAAGAATAGTAGTCTATGGAAAATATTACAGGATGACTTGGGTTATGGCATCTTAACAGTTTGGTGCTATTGCTATCGCTCTGACCCTGCAGTGGAATCTACATTTTCCACTGTTTCAGAACTGAATTTTTAACTAAGAAATTTGGAATGAGTGGCCTCCTACTTTCGAACCTCTCCCTCAAAATTAAAACGAGTCCAACAAAAATGTTCCGACTATAAAGCTTTTCCTAGATATTTTGAAGTTCGATTTGCCGAACATGTTAGTAATCGTATGGTATCTATTTTAAATAATCTACCTGGATGCAGACTTGTTTAGGAAGAATTTAAAGCCAGCAGCGATGTTTAAAAGCATAATAAAAGTATTGCAAATGGTATAATTTGGACGTGGATAATTGATAGTCAACAAATTAAGCTCACAGCTCTAATGACCAATATAACTCTTGTTTATCAAACTTTACCGAAATCAAGGCTACTAGTCCTTGGTCAGGAGGTAAGGAAGAATAGCCAATAGCTGATATTGACCATGATTTTAGTCAAAATACTTTAGCGGTATCGACTTATGCGTAATATATGTAACGCACACGTTACAACGGGTAGACGATACTGATCAGCAGTAAGACAGAAAGTCCTCTAAAGGTTTTCTTGATGTTAGACCTAACCTTGAAGAAGGTGAAACAATGAAAAATATGATTAAACTTATTTGTGCAAAGTGTGAAGCTCAAATAATATCTGCAGACCAACTACTAGTTGAAAATCTCATTGGTTGAGAGGTAGTATCTAATTTTGCTACTTCTGTATGCGATTGCTGGCCTTTGATTAAAAAAATTGAGAATATAGATACTGATGATGAAGGCACCAAACATGGTAATAAATTAAGAAAACTTATTGTTTGCACCACGAGCATTTAGCAAAAGATTCTAGTCTCGTTATTACTAATAAGTCCGCATTCAATGACTACTGAGAGGATTATTTCTTATCTCAACAAAATAAAACGTCCAGGAAGAATTTGACTGAATGAAGACGTAATGATTGATTGCCTCTTAATGTTACAGAACTGTTGATTTTGATCCTAGACCAGCAGTCGCGGAGTTTTTAAAGAAAAAAGACGTTGTTTTAGAGAACCAAATTTTGAAATATATAAAACTCGGGATATTACTAATACGTTTTTTAGAAATAATTCTAAACTATAGTTAATTTAATCGAGTTTCTTTTATAATAGGTAATGTTGTTTTATTTCTATTTAATATTTATATATACGTAGGTAGGTTCTAAGTATTAAAATTATAAAAATATATTTTGATACTTCACTTTTTTCTTGTCGGCTTAAATACCAAAAATTAGTACAGTTAGATTTCCAGATTTGTCTTAGTCTTAGTATATTTAGTTTGCTGCATTAGATTAAAGAGTTTCTTTGTTATTTTGATATGTTCTATGTTTCTATCACAGACAGACCGACGGAACTGACAAAATATATTTTTTGGCATCTAAAACGTTAATATTGTAAAACCTGATGATTTTTTCACGGTTAGAAATATTTTATTTAGCCGCCATTTTGACTTCATATCAGAATTTTAGCAGTACATCTCTATATAATAATTAATTATTGGACAAAATTTGAAATCAATCTATTAAATATTATTTCAGGCTGAATTTTTAATAAGCCGCCATTGTGTTTCAGCATCTTGGATTCCTACCAAAATGTATTAATGAATTTTTACAGTATTTTTGTGCAGTATTTGAAATAAATTGGTCAAATAGTTTTTTGTTAATAATTTTATTAACATTTCACTAGACCGCCGACTTTTACCAAAATGTTACCAAGTCATGCCTATATGACCCTCAATTTTTGATCAAAATTTGAAGTCAATCAGATCAGTAGTTTTTTAGCTATGCCGCAAACAGACAGACCGACAGATAGACGAACTGACGGAATTGAGAAAACATGTTTTTCGGCATCTAGCGACCCGCAAACGTAAAGATCTGAAAAAATCTCGGGGTAAGTTTTTTACGATAACAGTATTTCATTTTACGAGAGAAGCTAAGAAGGCTAAACAATAAAATATTTTTATTGATTTTCTTCCTTAAATCTTAGTTTTTTTTTTAACTAAGAAACTAATACTTATGATAAATGAAAATTATTGATAAAAAATACTATATAAAAGTCGGACTTATGAAAGAGAGAGTCCACATTTTGGCTTAGCAGTTGGCTCATATCATTCTTTAGTGTTTATCCAGAAAAGCAAAAGTTTGGGTATGCGAAGCCAGTATATAAGAAGGGTTCCAAGAGCGAACCTAAGAGTTATAGACCGGTGACACTTCCGAATATTTTTAATAAAATATTTGAGAAAGTATTGAATGCTTAGGTTGGCTTTTTTTTGGAAGATCATTTTCTCTTGACTGATTGTCAATAAAAAACAACTACTACTCTTTTCATAGATCTTTCTAGGGCTTTTGACTCTGTAGATCACAAAATCTTCAGTGGTAAATTAGAATAATATGCAATTAAAGGTGCCAGTCTACAATTTTTAAAATCGTATCTCAGAAAGCCAACATTTAGGATTTCAAAAAAAAGTGTCCGAGAGCAATTCTCGGACTTGAAGAAGATTGCTGTAAGAATGTTTTTGTACATTTAGAAAGTTAAAAAAAACTCAGATCTTTTTGCAGATAATTTATTAAGACATTCATATGACACAAGACATAAAAACATTCTACGTGATAACAAGGATACTATGCAGGCGCAATGATCCATTTTAGGTAAATGATGAAATCGCACTTTTAGAGCTCATAGGGCCGTCATAGTCTAGCGAACTCCATGTAGAGCAAAGGCACAAAACAGAATCACGCAAACTACTTCGATGACTAGTACTGACCGGCACTGAATTACCCAACGAAAGTCAAGAGTCACCGGTATAATTCAATGTCGGCCGCGGTATTACCCAGCGGAAGAGTTAATTCTGTGCTTTCATTTTGTTTAAAAAAATAGTTTTACACTTTTTTAATTAACCTTCATGTTATGTAAATTTTGGTAACAATGATAGCAGATATTTTTAAAGCTTCAAATGAGCTTATGTTTTCACCTCCACCATACGCTAACGATATTTTCTTCTTTAGTCGACATTTCCTATATTCCAGTATTTTTAGATTGTTTTTGTCCTTTTAGGCACTTTTATTAATTTATTTATTAAAATTTCAAAAACCTTTCTGCAACTTTAAAAGTCAATAGTGAGTAAATGACTTTGCTTTTTTTCTTTCAACTATTTTCAGGGTAATTCAATTTTATTAAATATTAATATTTTAGATATATTATAATAAAATCTGCAAACTTAAAAATGATTTTCGGGTTATGAAAATAATTACCTACATTTTACAAAATTGGGATTTTCTAGAAATGGCAAGGGAAGAGATTATTTTTGATGATCAGGAAAATCTAAAATTATTGTATGAAACAATATGAACGATAAAACCTTTTAATGGCTCACTGTTTTACAACACCCTGTATAAATAGAATTACTATTAAAATATGCATCTTGTAATACCAAACATATTGAAATTTGTCACTATCCCTATACAGGAGTAAATTAACCATCCATCACAGGAGTGCAAGTGTGTAGAAACAAAAGCCCATTTGATTGTTTAAAAACAAATTTAAGTAGTTAAAATGTTGGGTCTGTTCGACCTTTAAAATTTTGCACGATATGAGATTAGTTAGTTAGTCCCCACATTAGAGGATGAATAGTCAGAATAGTTGAAGGATATTTGATATTTGAACAGATAAAGAAATGTAGAAGAGCTTGCTATGTAAATAGCAATTAGATGTGTAAATGGTATGGCTTTTGAAGAATAATTTGTGGCACAGTTATCATGTAATCTTGTTGCTCAAGAGTTAAATCCCCTGAATTTAGACAAGACTTTGTTCGGAGTTAAATTCATTTGACAAATTTGTATTTTTTTTTATTTAAATCATCCACAACGTTTCGATACTAGCGAGGTTATATAGTAGAGTCGTTTACAAAGTTGGCAAAGCGTGAAATGTTCACGCAAGAGAGTATGGGTATCCGAATATCTAGAATATCGATACTAAGCTTGCCAAAGATTTCTTTGTTTTGTTCGATAAATACCGATTTTTTAAATTTTCTTTCCTTCCAATGGATTTTAGATTCGGATCATTAGATTCTATGGTCGTTGTTTTAGAAATGTTCTTGATCTTTAATTCTTACATCAAGATTGACCACACTCACAAGGTACTTGACAGATTATTTGTTCTCTCTCTGTTATTTGTGTTGTCGGGATGGGTTTTAGTTAATAGGCCTCCCGATTTAAAAGCTGTTTTGATATTGTAGTTTCCTGGAATTCTTTCGGATGTTCATTTTACATATGGGATAGTTATGAGTCAGCCAGGTGGATATTCTTCACTTTTTTTTAGTTGGGTTAATTTTATTTTGACATTTCGTAATTGTGTCGGTTATCAACTTTTCTGTATAACCATTCTGCGTAAGATCGTTTTTTATATTACTAATCTCCTTATCTAAAGATTCCGTCCATATGTAAGGTTGGAGACCTAATAACGCCTTGTTTTGTTGCTACACTCAAGATAGACCTTTATAACCTCATCCAGTTCCAAAACAAAGGACCGTTGTACTTCTTCAAGAATACTCCCCCACGCAGAAGAACAACTTCTTATTTAAGGACTAAATTTTGCTATAAACCCAGTGAAGATCCCTGTTCTGCACATAATCAGCTCCCGTAGAAACCATAAATATATAAAAGGCCATACGCTGAAAAGTTTAGATGAAAGGTTAGAATGGAGCTTGATATAACAAAATACATTTTACCTAACATTACAAAAGATAAAGCAACAACACCTAAAACCACTCTATCATGATTTTACTAGCAGACAAAGGAAATGCTACAGTGATTATGGACGTTTGAACAACAACAACTGTAAGAAAAGGAAACAATCGGCCGCTTCTCAAGGATTCTACACCAGGCATCGAAAGAAAGATGTATCAGACATTAAAGCGCTACAAGAAACATATAACCGACAAAAGCAGGACAACACTCTCACAACACCATAATAAGCCTCCACATCTGTATGGTCTACCAAAGATCCAGAAAGCCAGCATGTCTTTATGAGCAATCATAAGCTCCAGAAACTCACCGACCAGCAAACTGCCCAAACATCTGCTATATATCATCCAGCCACTGCAGGACAAGACTACTTCTTTTGTCAAAAATTGTAGCCATTTTGTAAATATTGTTAAAGATATTTCCTGAGACCCCCAGAAGACTATGTGGCAAGCTTGTACGTAGGAAGCATGTATACAAATGTTCCGCTATAAAAGTCGTTGTCCATTATCAAGACCAAGCCTGGTGAAGATAAGTTGCATTCTGAAAGAACTTCGTTAACACTCTATGCGCTTATGGACTTGTTGAAGTGTTATCTGCGAAACTTTCAGATTAAAACTATTTACACAGGACAATAACTCGACCAAAAGTCTAAGCGTTCTATGACAACAAAATAACGTGTTTTAGATTTCTGTATAACCCAGACACAATACATGGACAAGGAATTTTTAGATAAGGAGATTAGTAATATTAAAAAGAACCTTGAGCAGAATGGTTATGTAGAAAAGTTGATAACCGATGCAATTATGAAATGTCAAAAAGAAATTAATCCAATTTAGGCGACCCATACATAGAAAGAACATCCGAAAAAATCAGACTAATAGGGATAACTGCAATATCAAAACAGCTTCTAAGTCGGGAAACACTTTAAGAACGTAATTGTATCTATGAAGCAACTTGTGAGTGTGGTCAATCTTATATCGGAAAAACGAAGAGTTCCCTTGATATACAAATTAAAGAACATTGAAAGCATCAAGATCTGGTAACGCCGAACATTCTTGAAGAACTACATGCACTAGAATGAGAGGAAACTTAAAGAAGAGGCATTCATCGAACAAGACAAAGAAGTCTTTGGCAAGCCTAGTATCGATATTTCGTGTTTGGAGACCTTTACTCTCACGCATGAACATTTCGCGCTTTGGCGGCTAACTTTCACGCTTAATTGCATACCATTCTACTATATAAGTTCGTAGTTTTAGCCTTAGCTCTTAGTTTAGACATGATAACATACATCGCTGACCGAAACGTTGTAAATAATTTAAACACAATGCAGCTCCGACAAGTGAATTTTACTCAGAATGCTTCGTTGCCTACAACCTTCGGACTGAAGAAATGTTCTTTCCATTCTACGATTAATTTTTTGTAGATCTAAAGAGAGAAAATCAATCATAGAGCTTTGAAACGAAAATGGAGGTTCGAATAGATCAAGATAGTGAGTTGCATAAGCAATAAAATTATTATGTAACATTGAATATTACCTAGTGGCGAATTAAAATTATTCCTTTATTTGAGGAAAGTACAACAATAATTATACAAGGACTGATTATTTTATATCTTTTCCAGTTCAATGCGTCTCTATTCAAACTTCTCACTACATATTTTATTGCATGAACCTGAAAATAACGAAGCGTAATAATAATGGGAATAGCAGAAATAAAGCGGCATGTATTTGCACACAGAAAGGGAGCGGCTTCATGAAGAATTGCCGCGGTTTTAATTGAGTCCGCCGCCCGGCTCCTTCCATTTATTTTTCACCGAGGTAGCGTCAGAATTTTTGTAAAAGAGACTACCGGGATTCATATCATGATTAATGCTCAATAACAGTAATTTTGCTTTTTAAAGAAACAGAACAGTTTTTTAAAAACTTATTTGAGAATTTGTAAAATATAAATCACTAGAGAGAGCCCGAAATTTGAATTGACAACTACGAAATAATAAGTGTTGGTTATTTAGAAATCACTTCTTTGCCAGATTTGTTTATAATTTTTGGTAGCATTATAATAGGGTATATTTCAACTTTTAAATCCTTATAAAGACAAATACAAAATCATCTTCTAATAATAATCAAGTAATAACTAACTCAGCTCGATAAAACTAAAATTCCAAAACTATTAAAATAATCCTGATAAAATCTAGCAGGGGCGTGCAGTCCATGGAAGCAAGGGAAGCAGTGCTTCCCCATAAAAAATTATAAAACATCTTCTAAAATGTAATTTTTGAAATAGGAAACCCTTAATATAGTTTATATAAAAATGCTAAAATATTATCTTAATTATCAAGCCCATAATAAATGAGGCCTTGACTCCGAGCGAGCCACTTTAGAAAATCGAATAGAACCTATGCGGGCCGCTAGCTTCTCTGCAGCCAAGTCCTGTATGCTGGATTTCCTGTGAATCGAGCCAGAGGTTATTGAACTTTCCATCAGCTGTTTGCAATTTTTGCATTTCAGTCGCGTGCTTTAAGTGGGAGCGGAAGCTATCGTTGGAGTAGGTTCTTTGTTTGAACGGCTATCCGTGTGTTGTGTGATATATACGACGCGTCGTGCATGCTGCGATATGGAAGACAATAATACGGACGTGGATATGTAAATACCGTCAACTTTAACTGTCGGTAATAACGTTGAAAATGTTGTAGACTTTAGTAAGAAGAGTGTGTGTGGATGTGTGGTGTGTGTCTTAATAATAAAGGGATTTTCAACTTTAAACTTCGCTGATAACCTTCAAATAATTTCCAAAGGGCAAAACCGCCTATGAAAAATTTAACCACAAAAATGAAAAACTGTATTAGATATTTTTATCCGGAAAAACAATACGAACAATTTAAATGGCTAACTGAAAGTATAAGTAAATTATTTTGTTGGCCATGTTTTCTTTTTGAAAATGAAAAAGGTCTCTGGAATAAAACTGGTTTTTCCGATTTAAACAATTTCCATAAAGCTGTAAAAAGACACATTATGTCCAAAGCGCATTTGCAGGCCGTTATAAAAGAAAAAGTCTTAGTCAAAACCAGAATTGAACACGCCCTTAATAAACAGTTGGAAATTTGTCACCGCCAACACAATGAACTAGTCGATAAAAATAGGCAAATATTAAGAAGACTTATCGATGCTGTTTGTTTTCTCGGACAGCACGAATTGGGATTTAGAGGTCATGACGAAACAGGGGTTTCTTCAAATAGAGGAAATTTTTAAGATTTACTTAGTTTAATGGGTAAATATGATGATTGCTTAAAAAATCATTTAGAGCAGTCTAGCGTTTTTCGCGGAACGTCGAATCGAATCCAGAATGATTTAATTTACGCTGTTGCAACCAATATTCTAAAAAGAATTAAGCAGGAGATTGGCGAGGCGCGGTTCGTTGCTATTGTTCTGGACGAAACAACTGATATCAGTCATTTTAGCCAATTATCTATAGTAATACGCTACGTTAAAACAGACGGAAGTATTCAAAAGCGATTTTTAGGTTTTAAGAATGTGTCCGAAAAACGCTACTAAAGAAATTAATGGAGAGAAAAAAACAGTTGCTCAAAGCTATGATGGAGCTGCAGTGATGGCAGGACAATTAGGGGGTCTGCAAGCTAAAGTTCGAGAAACTTTCCCGAGTGCTGTGTTTGTCCATTGTTTTGCTCATAAATTAAATTTAGTTTTATTCCAGTCTATCAATCACATTAAAGACTGTAAAGTATTTTTCGCTACTTTAAGTGGCATGGCTGTTAGCAAAACGTACACAAGCTTTGGACTCCATTGTCCACAAACGATTGCCCAAAGCAGCTCCTACTAGGTGGAACTATAATGGAAGACTTGTGTTAACAGTATCTGAAAATCGTGAATCACTTATTGAACTATTTGAGAATATAATAAAAAATAATGAAACGGGGGACTCAGAAGCAATAATTAGTTAGATGGGGTTTTTGGACTGTTTGAAACGAGATTTTAATTTTAATTATTTGTTGAACATATTTTCAGAAATATTTTCATTCTCGGACGATGTTTTTAATATATTACAAACTAAAACAAATGACATTGCTTTTCGCCTAAAAAAGTGGATGATTTTAACTCCATGTTAAGCCAAAAAAGCGTCTTCGAACAGACAACATCATACAGACGCCTCTTTTATGAAATAATCGATCAAATTCAGCAACAAATAAACTATAGATTTAACGGTTTAAATGATTTTAAATTCCTCGAGCTCTGCAATTTTGATGCATTTAAAGGAAAAACTTTTCCAGAAGATGCGTTTAAATCTCTTCTTCTTCATTATGGCCAGTTCTTCGACCGAGTGTTATTGCCATCTAAACTAAAAGTGATTTACAAAACTGATGACATTAACGTAAAAAATAACGTTAAAAGACAAGAAGCTGGAAGATGCCTACACGGAAGTGTCGAAATTGTAGGAATTAGTATTGACAATACCTACCACAAGTTCATCAGTAGAACGCACTTTTTCAACACTTAAACGTATAAAAAATGTCGTGAGAAACGGGGCAGGCGAGATTTTCGCATACCTCGCTGTTGTCCCTTGAAAATAAACTTCTCCAAAATATGTCGGAGCATCGACGTTTTTATGATGATGTCATTGACGAATTTGCAAAAAATGATCAAAAAATCGAATTACATTACAAATAGGTAAGTTTCTAAAAATTGCTTCCCTTTCTTAAAATTTCACCGCACGCCCCTGTTCTAGACCGACTCTTTAATATCTTTTTGTAAAGGCCAATTAAAATTTTTTGAAATTTGTATTTGTACAGAGCGGTTTTTTGAGATACAAAAAAAGTGGAAACAAAAAAACTTAAACTTTGACGTGATGATTCTTTTAGGGTTATAATAAAAACAAAAAAGTATCAAAAATTATGCAACTTTTGGTAAAAAGTAATTTAATAAAAACGAAGTAGCTACGAATGACGTCAAAAAAAAAACAAAATTTCCAAATCTTCATCTAATATACTGTTAAAATCAGGGAGAAAATATCTTTTCAATAAAAACACAAGGTGTTCTATTAAAACAAACGCAAAAGATATTTCAAGTAAAGTTTTGGTTTTTACACTGTGTTTGTATCTCAAAAAATAAGTGGTGAAAATACCGTGTCCAAATAAAAAAACACTTTGTACACAAATTATAAAATCATCTCATATTATCAGTGGTGGAACTATGGGCCAGCAGAGCATTTCATGTCTTAGTTCAATGTGGTTTTGGTGGCTCCAGTCTTAAGCGGTGTGAGCAGATTCACTTCCTTGATGTGTTAGTACAAAAAAAAGAAATGGCATCCTAGATCATTCTGTTAACAGAAAACTGACATATACGAATAGGTAATTAAATTCTAGTCATTATCCATCTCAAAAACAGACGGAATCCATTAGTCTTTAGGGCTCTTTCAAATATGTAATAGAGATTCAATTCTGATTTGAACAGAGAAACTAACTTAAGCTTTGAATTCAAACAGATATGCACTGAAGATATTAGGCATTCGATTAGATATTACAATAATCCCAAAACTCAACCAATATTGGATGGACAATAATTCAGTAGTGCAGTTTTGTACAGGATACTACAAATAAAATAGCAAGAATTGTTGGAAAAAGATTGGGTAAAGCTCAAGATCGCCCAAAAATGTAATTTCTCAAGAAGATTACAGGGTCTATTAAAATACTCAAGCACTCTGAAAGTTTAAATACAGACGGAGTTTACATGTTGCATCATGAGTGGAAATTAATCAATCATCCTTCGATAAGCACTTGTGGAATATAAATACCTGAACTTTGCTCATTTCGGGCAATGAAGATCCGTCAAGGTGTCTCGCGCAATCGAAACGTCGGAAAATATTTGCAGTTTGACATGGTCTAAACCGAAGAACTATGATTCTTTGTTTTTATTCATAGCGGTTTTACCTCCATATAATAGCAAGCCAAATGAGTAAAGGTATTACTTTGTGTTAAATGGTTAATAAACTGTAACAAGTATTGGATGTGCTAGAGCCGAGACAATCTCTATATTTACTAAAACGACTCCGTTAAAACAAAATAATTAAATCGGTCTTATTTATTAACCACGTTATCAAAACATCTATCGACATGCCATAAACAACATTGCATAAACCCAAACTAATTATAATCAATTATTCAATCGATAATAGTACTATCACAAGGAAGTGAAAACTTAGGTAGACCGTTCTGCTATGCATACAATCGACATGTCTCAATATTTCATACAAAATCACAAAACGTTCGTTGACCAGCTCGAAAAACGTCAAACATCTAATGAACACGTGTTCGATTCAATCGCGGATCTGTATCTTAACAACATAGGAAGTAGCTATGTGGCGATTTTTCTAAAGATTGTCAGATAGGGACACGGTTAAGATTTAATGTATATCGATTGTGAGATCGCAAATGGGTATCTATACGATTAAGCAATTTATATAAAACGAAATCGGTTTCAAAGATTTAGCATTTTTCTCTCCATTTCAAAGAGAATATATACAATGGGGAGTAAAAGTTGACCACCATTCTTACTTAAAGTGCCAATTGAGATATTGTAGTAAAATTTTGACGGAGCAAATCAATTACTAAATAGGTACTATTTTTTAACCTCTTGGGCATCATGGCGGCAAAAGATTGGTTTAAAACTATTTTTTTGGGTTTTTCGCCGGAATCAGAACCTTATCACAAAAATAAGACAACTACCAGATTTTTTTAATAGGCGGTCTTAAGTTCTGGGTCCACTATGAAGGTACCCGAGAAACGACTTTGAAAAATATCTCTTTTCTGGACGTTTCGGAGGAAAGTCGACTCCCGTCTTCAGCAAATTTAAAATTAAAAAACTAAGAGCAAAATATTTCTAATGTTTATTATCAGAAATATAACCAGAATGGCTAATCTCTGACAGAATGTCAATGAATGACAATTTAAAAGTGTTATTTTTAATTGTTAAAATAACGTGAGAAAATATGTATGTATGTATGTATATTCTTTATTTGATCGCATTTTTTACAATGTAATCATAGGGTGCAGACCGTGTTAATATGTGTACCTAGAGTATGTTCATTTTAATTTATTGAATTTTTAGGTTTTCTTTATTTTACTTCAGTATTTAACAAATTTAACCATGTTTATTAAAATTAGCGGAATATGAAGCTACACAATTATCTTTATTTAACAATATTAAGGCACTTTCCTTTATTTTACGTTTTTTGGAACATGGTTTTGCCGAAATACTAGAAGCATTTTAATTAATTTTATGATTGTTATCTAGTACAAGTTGGCAAATGTTGGATTTTTGAAATTCTATACTTTTTATGTATGTTTGGTGTTCTTTAATTCTTTTGGCTAATGGCTTAGAGGTTTCACCTATGTAAAATTTATTGCATTGACATGCACTTTTATAAATATCATTTTTTTGTATTTTCTTTTTCATTGTTAGGTTTTGTTTGTCTTAAATATCGTTCTTATGTTAAAACGTTTACTTAATAGTTTTATTTTAGGTATGTATGGTATAAAGAGGTTTGTAATTCGTCTATTTTGAATTTGTTTGACCATCGGATGCTCAAATTCATAAAAACATTTTTTAATGATATCATTTATAAAAAAATTCTCTTCATCATTTTGATCTTTGCAAATTATTTTTACTCTATCATATGGACTTTTTACAACTCCCTTTTTAACCATGATTGGGTTGATTTGTGTGTGTAGGTTTTCTGTATACTTTTGATCCAAAACTGTGTATGTCTTTTTTAATAAGTTTGTCTAAAAATGGAAGTGATTGGTCTTTTTGTTTTCAATAGTAAATTTAATTGTCGGTTCTTTGCTATTAATATGATTTAAAAAATCATTTAAATATTGATCGTCATATTTATAGATACAAAAAATGTCATCAATGTATCTCTACCAAACAAGTGGCGCATGATCGTAATTTTGAACATAATTGAACTCAGATCTAATTTTAAGTGGTTTTTCAAAAGCAATTTTAGTTCTAATTCTAAATTCATCTTTTTGGTCATCTGGTAGATTTTAAGCTGTTTCTTCAATTGTTGAAATGATATCAAACTTAGAAACTGTTTTTTTTTGTAACTGAAAAATGTAAACCTAGACAACAATTTCCGCTGTATATATTTTAAGGGCCGATATTTCTTAATTAGACTAAATCATTTTATAGAGCATTGGTGGGAAACTTTTTCGATTATCATAAGAAAATATTGACAGATTTTCGAACATTTGTCTTTGAAGTTATAGTTATTCAAACTTACTGTTATTCAAACCTTATTTTTCAAACTAATAGTGAATCGAATATTATGTCGTTCGATTATTTCGTTTTCCAAATTTTTATTGTTCCAATTGTATATAATTCGAACTTTTTTTGTGCTACTGTGAGGCACTGGATGTTTGCGATCCAGGCATTTATTCCTCGGGCAACCGAAGGTCGACCCAGAGATGAGCAAATTTGCCCAGAGCTTTAAGCTGGAAAGGCTAACTCAAGTTTGGAAAGGTCGGTGACGAGCGCATCAGCGTCATCGCAGGCCTCTCCATACTGGCACAATAAGCTGTAAAGCTTCAGTGCAGGGGTGGGTTTTGGGTTTCCGGGCCATTGGTGTCCGTAAAAGGATTTCCCACCTCCAACTAGGAAAAAAAATTATGAATAAATGTTTTTCGAAAATCTCATTGTTTCAAAATAATTTATACCACTTCCCCTTTTTAAATATATGTCATTAGATTTCTCTATCTTTCTGTATATATACTTATTTATGCAGCACGGCTAATAAGGCATTTTATAAAATACACTCAGTGGCGGCTATTCAGGTGAAGTGCTACTTCACCAGGAAAAATAAACAAGCAAACATCTAACTATATTTATTATATATCTCTTAAAATTTTAGTTTTTACATTCATTTATTCACCTAATTGGTAAAAAATAAACTTTACATTTCGAATAAATATTTTACTTGACCGTTGGCGGCATGTCTTTTTAAAACTTTCAATCGAACTTTATTATAACATGTATAACAGTAGCGCAATCCGCTTTGACTTTGCTGGAGGTGCTATGTTTAGTTTACAATTTTCCTACTATGTTGCCGTAACAACGCGTACCCGATGACGTCGAGCCCAGTGCTATACAATGCTCTCGATGAATTGCAGGCGCAGTACACTACACCCACGTGTCGTTCAGTTCGCGGTGGTTGTTTACTTTTATTTTCGCGGATTTTGTCTGCAACCGGTGAGTTCCTTTGCAGTTAACTTGACTGTTTTATGTTATATTTATTTATGGTGTTGTTACAACTTCAAATTCGAAGTTAGTAAATGTGATTGTTCAAGCCTGAAATAAATTAAAAACGTCTTTGAATTTATTACAAACCGTGACAAATCTGATGAAAAATCAATTCGCCTTGCGAAAGTATTTTTAGGTGAGATGAACGATTTTGAATTCACGTTTCTAGCATTAGCTTTTAATGACATTTTTTCAATCACGGACATACTGTTTGACGTTTTGCAAAAAAAATCGCTTGACATTAATTTTTGCATATCCAATATAAAACGCTGTCGTGAGGCGCTCTGTAAAAAAAGAAATGAAAGTTTTTTTAATACCATGTTTGATAAAGCAAATTCTATTACAGAAATAAATCATTACAATTGTCAGCTTGCTAAGTTTTCACCTGAAGAAATTAGGGCTAAGTATAGAACCCTTTTTTATGAAATATTGGACCATATTTTAATGGTAATGACACTAAATTTCAAGACTGTGAAAAACTTGCATTTTCGTGTTTGGCAGGTTCTGCTAAATTTTCCGAATATAGTTTAAATTTTCCGACTGGCCCGTTTGAAAATTTGTTACAGTTACATAGGGAAATATTTTCAAAAAGTCAACGACTTAAAAATGGGCTTGGTCTTATTTTTGCCATTGAGAGTAATTGGAATATATAGCTGCAAGAGCGAGTGAAAAAAATTAATAAAAATAAATATATTTTTACCGAAGCATATAAATGGTTTTCCCTTATTTTGACAATACCGTCGACAAGTGCGTCAGTGGAAAAAAGTTTTTCTTGATCAAATATGTAAAAACTTATTTAAGAACTACAATATCTCAAGAAAGACTTATTTCTCTTGGCAATATTTCAATTCAAAAGGAATTTCTGGAGGAGACTAGGGCAACTCACCCATTTTATGACGATGTTATAAATATATTTGCTTCTATGAAGTATAGGAGAATTGATTTAGTATACAAAATTTAGGTAAGTCGTAAAAAATATTCTACCTCCTCCACATATAAAAAGTTCTGGAAAAAAATTATTGCGATCTTTCCTTGCTTCATTTTCACTTACTTTTTCACCCGCGAGCCGCCACTGAATACATGGTGTATGTATATATGCTATTTCAAACTTCTAACCTTCCTACCCTGACGCGCAGCTATAAAATTTCCATCAACAGGCACTAGGTTCATAGCTCAAAAACTACTCATCCGATTTACTTCATATTGGGCGCAAAGATTAAGGGTTATAATGGGTACATTTTCAAAATCCAATAATGCGAAACAACATGACGGACAGATAGAATCATAATTAAAAAACGACTTATCAAATTTAACTCAAATATCGCACGGAAGTAAAGTGATAATTTTGATGTAAAGTTATGATGGCCGAACAAAATGGCTGCATTTGAAATGTTTACAAAATCAGTGTTAAAAAACTACATATCCGGTTCACTTCAAATTTTGCACAAAAATCAAGATCGACAGAGAGAAAAACTGGCAAAGTTTTAGTGCAAATCCTATATGTAAAACGAAAATGACGTCTCAATAAACTGTTTAAAAATTTGGTAAAATTCCGTTTCCTGGAATAAAACTTCTTTTATGGCGGAAAATAATAAACAACATAACATTATGAAAAGTAAAAAGTAATAAAAATAATTAAATTAAGAATATCAAAAAAAAAAACCAAACGAAATAAAATGTGGTATACTTGACTATAAGCAATGGTTTTTATTTGAGAAGGTATGATATGTAAATGAATATGTGAATGTATGTATAGTCAATCTGGATTGTGTGTATTCGTCTCAATCTAAATTAATGTTAGATATATGAATAAAATATATATTGTCATAAATTCTTGTGTGTGTGTGTGTGTGTGTGTGTGTGTGTGTGTTGTGTGTGTGTGTGTGTGTGTGTGTGTGTGTGTGTGTGTGTGTGTGTGTGTGTGTGTGTGTGTGTGTGTGTGTGTGTGTGTGTGTGTGTGTGTGTGTGTGTGTGTGTGTGTGTGTGTGTGTGTGTGTGTGTGTGTGTGTGTGTGTGTGTGTGTGTGTGTGTGTGTGTGTGTGTGTGTGTGTGTGTGTGTGTGTGTGTGTGTGTGTGTGTGTGTGTGTGTGTGTGTGTGTGTGTGTGTGTGTGTGTGTGTGTGTGTGTGTGTGTGTGTGTGTGTGTGTGTGTGTGTGTGTGTGTGTGTGTGTGTGTGTGTGTGTGTGTGTGTGTGTGTGTGTGTGTGTGTGTGTGTGTGTGTGTGTGTGTGTGTGTGTGTGTGTGTGTGTGTGTGTGTGTGTGTGTGTGTGTGTGTGTGTGTGTGTGTGTGTTGTGTGTGTGGTGTGTGTGTGTGTGTGTGTGTGTGTGTGTGTGTGTGTGTGTGTGTGTGTGTGTGTGTGTGTGTGTGTGTGTGTGTGTGTGTGTGTGTGTGTGTGTGTGTGTGTGTGTGTGTGTGTGTGTGTGTGTGTGTGTGTGTGTGTGTGTGTGTGTGTGTGTGTGTGTGTGTGTGTGTGTGTGTGTGTGTGTGTGTGTGTGTGTGTGTGTGTGTGTGTGTGTGTGTGTGTGTGTGTGTGTGTGTGTGTGTGTGTGTGTGTGTGTGTGTGTGTGTGTGTGTGTGTGTGTGTGTGTGTGTGTGTGTGTGTGTGTGTGTGTGTGTGTGTGTGTGTGTGTGTGTGTGTGTGTGTGTGTGTGTGTGTGTGTGTGTGTGTGTGTGTGTGTGTGTGTGTGTGTGTGTGTGTGTGTGTGTGTGTGTGTGTGTGTGTGTGTGTGTGTGTGTGTGTGTGTGTGTGTGTGTGTGTGTGTGTGTGTGTGTGTGTGTGTGTGTGTGTGTGTGTGTGTGTGTGTGTGTGTGTGTGTGTGTGTGTGTGTGTGTGTTATTTGCACATGCGCAAGAAGTCTAAGAGAACGTTGACTATCAGCTTGACAAGCAACATAAAAATGTAGTACGTAGCACATTAAATACGTATCTACATTGTTATAACTTTCTTCCTTGGAAAACGATTTATTATAAGTTCCGGGTACTTAACTAAAAGATAAGTAAAACCCTTTTAACAGAATTTTTCCCGTAATGAAACTTTCCCTGTCCTAAGCTAAGTAAAATATGTTACAAGGGAAATCACGGGCAATCAATTAAGGCAAAAAAAATCTTAAATAACCGTGTAATTTAAGAGCGTTATTTAAGAAATGTACTAAATATTGTATTTATTTTATTATCCAACACTATTAATTACGTCATTATTAATTCAATAATTACAGTTCAGTGGCATAGCTACGGGGGGCACTCTGTTCCACCCCGCCCTCCTTAGGTGGCGCCTTTTTTGGTAAGCAATGCTTTGTTTTTAGTAAATACGTCGTGAGTTACTTGATTTTGCTATTGGTTATTTTATATTTTTTACAGTTGCTTTACTTCATTCTGCCGCCCGTATTATGGTCTGCCCCCTCCGCTCTACTGTTTACGCCACTGTGAATAACCGTTATCTCAAAACATAAAATACGGCAACATAGAATAAATCTTACTTGCAGCTCAAATTGCTTTTGCTTTTGTAAACGGGCTTACGTTGTTAAGCAAAAAAAGTATTTCATTTGTACTTATTCGGACATTGAGATTTATGCTATCATGATATTCTATAGGCGCCCGAAGGGGAGAGGCAGGAGGTAGATAGCAGCAACAATTTATAGTGAAAGGTTTTTAGATAAAAGAACGATAAAATGTTATTTGTATCACTATCAATACATACGTGAAACAGTACCTACAAATTGTTTTTGCTTTTGTAAAAGAACAAAATCATTAGGTTGTTAATAAAAAAAAATTGTATCTGCTTGTCCTGTTATCAAAGCGTACCTGAAACAGGAAACATATGAAATATACCGTGTGTTTTGTAAAAAAAGTTGATTGCTTGTGTATAGTTTTCGGTAACGTGTAAGTGGTGCAAGACTAAAAAAAGTAAGTATTTTTAGTTAATAATTAAAAAAAAAAATAGATCTAATACAATGACCTAATGTTACTAGCGTTCAAAATGACTATTTGTGCAGGATTCAGAGAGTAAAACTGTAATATTTCCGCTTTTTCAAAAAACTGTAATTTTAAAAATGTCTGTAACGCAAAAGTAGCCTTGAGTGTTGGCTTCCTGTTATATCGGACTTTTTTTTGTTCTAAATTACTTATAATTTTACCTGTTAAAATATTTGCAGTTTTTTACTTTTCACCCTATATAGTATGCACAAAGTTAGTACTAAGTGACTATATAGGCATATAAAAAAATCTGTTTGTGGTGGAATTCTTTACGAGGAAAGTTCCGGGTAAAGACCAATTAACTGATTTTTTTTAATTCTGTGCCTATGAACTCTTATAACGTTTGAACCCCTACTCTGTATAACCGCTAGAAAGTAAAATCATAATATTAATGCTATTTATTACTTGTAAAATATGTGGGTTAGAAAGGCTGACCCACTCTTATAACTAATCTACGGTTTCTACTGAGTCAGGAAGCTTAACCAAGTAATAGTTTACAAATAAAAGAAATAATTCCTTTTCGGTCATAAATGTAATTTCTTTCAATTTCTTTCTTACCAGTTTAGTTGTTTATGAATTACCTGAACTTTTAAACACTTAAATGCATGATTACCTTACATTGTTTATTTAAATTTCTGCATATAGCAAAACATTTTTTGGAAGCTCTGAAAATAAATTACAGTTAATAAAATTTCTTTGCGTACACACTTCCACATAACCACAAGTAAACAAAGGCTGTGGGCAGTACAGGTTATTTTTATATTTCGTGCCCTACCTAGAGGCTATTTTTGGAGCTACAAAAAAATCCTTAAATACCAAAATTAAAGGGTTTTTTTGCGAATTATTGTTTTTAAATGATAATAATAATAATAATAAATGCCTTTTATTTCAAAAGATATACGATGTATTATATAAAAAGAAATGGATTGTCAAAACGATGTTTTTCTTTTAATGAAACACACTCTATATTATTTCAAATAAAAGATTTTTCTTTCTGATTTCAAAAATATATACATTGATGATATTTGGATGAGCCGTTTTCCAAATATTTGAGTGTAATATATTAATGCACTAATCGTTCGCTATTACAAGGCGGCCTGCAAGACAAACATCTGATTTTAATATTGTCGTTTTGACATTTCAATATAAGTGAACTCATATTGTTATTATTAGTTAAAAGAGGAATTTAGACGCTTTTTTGTATAATATGGGATATACCGAAGAAAGAAATATCAAATAATTCGTTCCTATAATTATAGTATATCAAGAGAAGAAAATAAAAGAAGAAACATAATAGAGGCAAAAATATTACAAAAAGATTTTACATATTCTCTACGTAACCTCCTTATTGGTCAATTAAAAATATTTCCCCTTAACTTACTGGTAATAGAGCCGGAAATAAATTGGCCTCTGTTAAGTAAAAACATTTCAGTTTCAACCCTTTGCCTTAATTCCTGGGCTTGGCTTAGTAGACTTTGTTTTTTAAAATTCGCCTCAAAAAAGATCTAGTGGACTTAGAACGGGACTATTAGCCGGCCAGACATTTCAATCCAAAAATCATAGCGATTATTTAAATATTCAGTAATCTGCACAACATTGTGCAGCGGTGCTCCATCTTGATGCCAAATAAGATTATTGTACCAACCTACCGGACCATCTTCTAGATGATTTTCTACGTCATTTTGTATTACATTTAGATATCTCACACCATTTAAATTCCCATAAAAAATAATTGGTCCAATAATTTTATTATCCAGCATGCCGCACCCAACAAGGAATTGCCCTACGACCCTGTATTCTTATTGCCTGTATTTTGTGAGCATTTTCTGGTTCCCAGTAATGCTTATGTTCTATTAAACATTCCCGATGTGGTAAAGAAAGCTTCATCCGTAAAAATTATTTTATTTAGAAAATCAGCATCTTCTCTGATATGCTTTTTTCTTCGCAATAACGCAGGCGTTGCCTCATGTTTCCTTCACTTAAATACTTTATCGGCATGAATTTATTTTGGTGAAATCTATAATATTTCAAAGTTGTAGAAATTTTATAGCAGGATCTATTAAAATCGTAGCGTCAGGAACAGAGCTTTCTGAATTTTCTAAAATGAGAATAATTTAGAATTTAGAAAAAATTTACCTTCCCGGAAAAGTAACATATTCAAATCTTCCTGTTCATGTCTAGACTTAGTCCTCTTTTTTCATTTGAGACTTTTCATTTCATCAAATTGCTTCATAATATATCTGATGGACTAGTATCCGTAGTCTAGGATTAGCTGATGATACTCATTTTGAACCCTTGATATATTATAATTATTGGAATAAAAGAGTTGAATTATTTGATCTTTTTCTTCTTCGGTATATCCCATATTTTAAAAACGCCTAAATTGCTCTTTTAATAATTAGTATTAATAATATGAGTTCACCTACAGTGATTGGCAAAAGTCTACGTACATTCATTATATGAAACCATACTTGACTTTATTTACCAAAAACAAAACAATAAAACTAAACTTATAATTTTATTATTGAACATATGGTTATCGTATTTTAAAATATTACACAAAAAACGTTTTTATTTATTAACAAGAAAATTAATAGTTAATAGTACTAACAACATATCATAATCCTATTGCAAAAGTCTGCGTACAATTAGATTTATTTTAGTTTAATTAAGGTTATTATTAAATTAGTATTTCTTAGGCCATCCCTTCGAGTCAATTATTGCCTGTAACCTTCGTGGCATTGATTCTACTACTTTTCTCGTAAAATTTGGGATAATATTATCTCATTCCAATATCAGTAATTCTCTCAACCATTCTTTACTGGTAATATCATATTTTTTTAATTTTCGCTCGAGTTCCGCCCAGAGATGCTCGATCGGATTCAGATCTGGTGATTGTAGTGGTGTCCCCAACAAGTGGGGAACAGTCATAATTATCCATTGCTTTACTAGATACGCTGTATGTTTTGGATCACCATCCTGTTGAAAATAAGAATCACGTTGCAATCCCAACTTTTCTGCACGTTGATTTAAGTTGTTTTCTTAAATACCTAGATAAACCTGTTTTTCCATAATGTCTTCAATGAAATGCAGATTTCCTGGTCCGGCTACAGAAATATAGCCCCATACAAGTGTCCCACCCCTTCCATGTTTCAAAGTACAATTTAGGTTTCTCGGAAAAAATTCTTCACATTTTCTTCTCCATACCCGCTTCTTTCCATCGGAAATGGTGAAGAAAAAAAAAGGTAAAAAAGAAGCCATTCTGAAGTGGTCTCCCACGAAAAGCTGTATAAAAAAATGAAAAAAATTATTAAATGAATTTTTAATTTGCTACCGTTTAAGCATAAATTGTTATTTATTTATTTCCTATTACTAAAAAAATGTTTGAACAGTTAAATAGTCGTGTTTACTGCAAATAATATACTTATAGTTAATAAAATAGAAAAAATACTTATAATATACATAAGGTGTCCTCATAGTATGTTCTCGGTTGATATCTTGTTACCGGTTAGAAATAGAGAAGTCATTATAAAAACCAAATTAAGAAAGTCCAAATCGTTTTGTTCTAATTTGAACCGTTTAGACTTTAAATGTCAATATCTTGACGGTTAGTTTTTAAATGTCAATATCTCGAAAACAATTAAACTTAGGCCTATGGACAATATATGAAGTAGAGATAGAATTTTAGATAAAATTCAAAAATATAGTAAAATATAGGGTGTTTCATATATGAAAAACTATTTAAGTAGGTATATGTCATTCTATATACTAATATTTATATTTAAACTTTTTCTCTTTCTCTAACCGTTATCACCAAACTGAAAACACACTACTGGGACACTTTGTATAAAAAATGTACATTTTCTAAAGTTATACAACTATTTGTCATACTAAGACTTTTTACAGGAATATTTTTTAAGACTTTAAAAATACGTCATATTTTTCAATAACTTAAAAAAACTTGGTTAAAATTTGAACCAACATCCCTAAACATAAGTTTAAAATTATGAAAAGCTTGAAGGCTACATTTTATTGTAACAAAAAAGTTTCAATTTTGAACAAAGAAAGATTGATATGTGTAAATAAACGAACACCGAAGAGATATGGACAATGCCGTGCTAAAGCAAGCCGGTCGCCGAGTGACGTAGATCGCTCACATCCAGCTGGGATAGGTCAAGATCGCTCGAGGCAACCTTTAGAGTTAATGGGTTTTGGAATTTACTCTCATCAGAGAAAATTACTTTTTTCCAAAAGTTAAAAATCCTTGTTTACATGTTGTTTGGCAAAATTTAAACGCTTTTTCGGAAACGTACGGTTTTCTAGCAACGCGGCTTCTATATTTAGCATCTTGGAGTGCCCTAGGGAAATGGTTGAAGGGTGTACTGATGTATTCACATAATTCTCCAGTTTTGTAGATAATTTGGTAAGACTAACACTAGGTTCTTGACGTACTTCTCGTAGTACAAACCTTTTTTGAGCGTCTTTGGTTCTTGGTTTATTTTGCAAGGTATTATTTCTTCTATAATTTTCTATAACGCGCTGCACAGTTGATCGACTTCTTGAAATTGTCTTCTCTATGTCCTTATATGATTTTTCTTCATTTCTTAATTTTATTATAATTTGTTTCTCAGCAATTGGTAATTCTTTATTTGTTTGGTGCTCCATAACCCTCTTATAGTTTAAAGTTTATTTTTTAACAGTTTACTGAAGCTTATTTGTGTCAAGTGGCTTTTCAATTAACTAACAGATCGCAAAACAAAAATATGCTAGACGCAATCATCGCCTACTAGGTAATTTATTCCAAGCAAATTGATCAAGGCGTTAATGCACGCAGACTTTTGCAGTAGAATTATAATACATTGTTATTAATATTGACTACTCGTATTTTTCTTAGAAAACAAAAACATTTTTGTGAATTATTTTAAAATCAGTTGTTTCATTCATTCATGTGTTTCATAATAAAATAACTTCCGTTACGTTTTATTGAATTGGTTTTGGTAAATATAGTCATTTATAGTCTCATATAACGGCTGTACGCATACTTTTGCAAATCACTGTATATTGAAATGTCACAACGGGAATATTAAAATCAGATGCTTTTGTTCCAGGCCGCCTTGATATAATGAAAGATGAATAATACTTTAAACTCAAATATTTCGAAAACGGCTCATCCAAACATCAACACTGTATATATTTTCGAAATTAGGAAAAAAATATTTTTCATTTGAGATAATATTATAGAGCCATTAAAAAAAACATAAGTGTTTATAATGGGTTATAATTTTTTTGCACTTTGCAATGCAGATTTTTATTTTGCGATATTTCTAAAAGATAATACGTAAAAAAGTCTTTAACTTTTGTATTTAAAGATTTTTTTGTAGCTCCTAATATAACTGTATCGGCACTAGGAATAATGACATCAGCATTATGACGTATTTTTTGTTGAAAAATTAGAAGCCTGTAATTTAAAACATTGTGTTAAATCATTAAATCCACCGCAAATGTACAGGGTTTTTAGAGGTAGGGCACAAAATATAAAAAAAACCCCTAATGATGATATCATTATTCTTAGTGCCAATTCAATTGAGGTTTTGGGCGTGATTATTTCTGGCATAAATTTAAAACAGTTCGAGGAATGCTTAAAAAAAATGGAGTCCTAGGATGTTATTTAGCAGCCCGGATTATGGATGGGCATTGCCTGACCTCGAATTTATTTTTCCCGACCTAGAAAATTGTCTTACAAGGAAAGACTTTTAAAATAAAAATTGATTTAATTTTTATATTTTATTTACAGACAATTAATTTTTAAAGAAAAATAAGTCTGACTTCCTTTTCTATGGACCATTTAATAGGTAAAATGAACATTACCGGTCTATGGAAACCTAAGTCATAACAACTGGGTCAGAGGGGCTAAAATCTGTTATTGTGTGGGTCGGATGTAGAACAATAGAATAATCGTTCCCTTTTTTTACAAAGCAACTTTACGAAAACTCCGAGTTTACTACATAAGATGTTGAACTCTTTGTCAGATGAAGATGATCAAAGCAGTTATGATAGCAGCTTGAGGGAGATCCTTTACATTAAAAAAGAATGTCAGATAATTAAAAGACGAAATATTTCCAAATATGTGGATTCGAAATAAAAAATTTGCTGGAGCCACTAAGAAGTCTACACTTTAATTCTTTTGACTACAATTTTAAGGGGCAGAACTACAATATGCCCCTAAATGTTGAAGTTTTATTTGAAATTAGAAAGTTAATTCAAATACGTAGTGAAGAAGAAAAATTGCAGTTTGAATATTTACAAGTTTTAATAATCAATTGTTATTTGTTTTTACATGATATTTGATACACCCATAAATATATTTAATAAACATTTTAATTAAACTACACAAAATACATTATTTGGTGGACAAAGAGGTTTGAAAACCCATATAAATATATAAAAATATATAAAAATTCCTCACCCGTATTTAAACACTGGACCTTATGATACCTACAAATTAACAGTTAGTTTATTTAGATCTAGTGACGCTTGCCTATGGAATGTGCAGATTTTGATAGTTTTGCCCTTTGTTTATATTTACTAACTTTCACTTGTTTTTTGGCTAGGTATAAAAACACAGTTATTTTATTTCATGCAAAAAGATGCGCGTAAATTTATTTCTAATAATAAAAAGGTCTTTTTAAGAAGCACACTTTACATAAATTTTCCTCCAAATAACCCAGATTCGGACCCTACCGACAGTCGGCCGTATGAATGAAATTACGCTTGAAGATAATGCAAAATTCGTGCAAGGTACTGAAAATTACCTGCTGCCCACTACGAAACCGATTTTCAACGGCAGCACTTAAGTCTGGTACTTACTCGGTGTTTCTCTTCGTCGGTACCGTATCATTACGTTTACGTGGTACCGCAGGAACTGTGTTATTAGACGGTAGCCTGCGGCCAGCCAGGGATCACCTGCAGAAGTTAAACGGTTGCCTTCTTCGTAGAGGTTAATTCCGCCAGGTTAAATGGCTTCAGATGCACTCTGATTTGGTTTCTTGTCGAAAGAATGTACACTATTTTTATAGGTATTAACTACATTCAAGCGACTTTACGAAGCTGCAAACTTCTATAAGGGTATATATATATATATATATATATATATATATATATATATATATATATATATATATATAAAAAAATCAACAATACACTGTTCAAGCATAGAGTTCTAGAAACCATGTCCTGAGATATTATATCCAGGAGTGGGCTTGTCCCATGTTGGACAGTCATGGAGTGGTAACATCTGCAGGCGAGTCCTGTCGTTGGACCACGTTTGAAACGGGTCGCTTCACCGGGTACGTGGGTTACGGGGTAATTTCTGAAGGTTTTTTTTCGCCTTCAGGAGCGTATGCTTTAGGCCTGGGATCCTTATTTAGTCCAAAACTGACATTTCGGTTTTTCCTGTTTTTTACCTTTCAGTTAACGGATGAGGGCGCTGACCCACCGGCTTCGGGTTGGTGCCGTTTTTTGTGAGGGAACTTCTCGCTTGCTTCCAAGGGCGCCAAGTCGAAGAAGACTATAATAATTTAGGTAGGTGAATTTTTCTTCCGTCAATTTCACCCCCTCAGTTAAGGGTGTAAACGCACGGTTTTTAATATGGGGTTTTCAATGTTGAAAAAGGGGGTTAACAAGGGTTCTTATCCTACTCTGCGTTAAAGAAACCTCTTTGTTATCGGGGGGTCATTGGGGACAACTGTCCCAATTCTGGAGGAACACCAAAGCGATCAATAGCGACTAACGCGGCAGTGAGTATATTCAAGGGCACAAAAAGCAAAAGAAAATAAAGGTAAATTTTGAAAAAAAAATTGATGTTAAGGTTCTTTGGGCGTTAACGCGTAACACCATGTATACTGATGCAAATATTATTTTAAGTAGAAAGTGAAAATTAAAAATCGTATTCAAAACATTCTGCTTAGTTGTTTTGATGGTAACTACTACTAATGTCACGCATATAAAAAAAAATTATTCCAAGTCACAAGTACTGTCAAAAATTATTTGAAGTACAAGTACCAAATACTTACAAAATCATCAATACAACAAGCAACAAGGTTCGTCAAGTAAAAATTCAAATACCTTGTTTAGTATTTCAAATACTCTAACAGGTTATTTGTATAGTATAAATTGTAATTTAAGTACTAAAAAGTATTTCAAGTAAAGTGTATCTAAAGTCAATTAAGCCAACATAAAAACTAAATATCCGTCAAAAGTCGGCGATTTCATTCTGAAGCATGGGCGGCGTAATAGAAATTTAAACTTATTTATGTAAAACAGATTAATTTTTAGTACTTGTTTTTTGTTATTTATTCGCATTTAACAATTTTTTTCAATTAGTTTTTTTATTTGACCTGGCCATGGGGATGGGGGCGAAATAGCGAGCTAAATGGCAAAAATGTATTCTCCGTAAATAAATCGCATAAAACGTATTTTTATGGGTTTATGGGTAGAGATTATTCCAGTTGTAACCTACTTGATAATAGATTTACTTTGCAATTAACAGGGGGTAGAAGGAAGGGGATAAAAATTGAAAGTTGCGTTAAAGATCTAGTAGGTAATATGTCATTTTGGAGGCTTTCGAGTATATATTTCAATTTTATAACTTATGTGATTTTGAGACATTGAGGTAAATAGGGAAGTAACAAAAAGTCACTTCGTAAAAAATTGAATCATTCAGAGTGGTCTTTGAATTTGCTAATTTCAGTTTTAAACTTTATTTGATAATCGCAAAGAAAACCTTAATTTTTGACTAAAATTTCAAATCAATCTGATGAATGGTTTTTAAGCTTTGAACTGACAGACGGATCGGCGACGGATTGATTGATAAAACATATTTTTTGACATCTAGGGAAGCTAAAACCATAAATCTAAGGAAGCTAAAACCATAAAATATGTAAAACCTGAGAGACTGAGTTTTTCACGGTTACAAATATTTTATTTGGCCGCTATTTTGTTCCGTCATCTTGAATTAGAACCACAGTTTTAGTAGCTTATCTCTATACCACAATTAGTTATGGCACACAATTTGACATCAGTACATTAAGTAGTTTTTTTCAGAGTGGATTTTTAAATATTGTATTAAGCCGCCATGTTGTTCCGTCATCTTGGATTCGTACAAGAAATTTACCAGTTGATATACTTGATTTTTGTATAAAATTTGAGACAAGTTGGATAAGCGGTTTTTTAATAATTTTTTAAATATTTTATTACGATGCCATTTTGTTTAGCCATATTGGATTTCTACCAAAATATTACCAGGTCATCCCCATATGATTCTTAATTTTTGACTAAAATTTGTAGTCGATCTGATTTGTAGTTTTTAAGCAATGCCGCGAACTGACAGACAGACAGACAAACCGGCGGAATTGATAAAACATATTTTTCGGCATCTAGGAGCGCTAAAACCTAAAAATATGTAAAACTTAAGAGATTGGTTTTTTCACGATTACAAATATTTTATTTGGCTGTCGTTTTGTTCCGCCATCTTGAATTAGAACCACAGTTTTACTGGTTCATCTCTATACCACAATCAGTTATGGCAAACAATTTGAAATCAGTCCGTTAACTAGTTTTTCAAGCTGAATTTTTAAATATTTTATATGAGATAAGTTGGATAAATAAACGGTTTTAGTAATAATTTTTTTTAACATTTTACTAGGCCGCCATTTTGTTTTACAAATTGTATTTTTACCAAAATATTACCGGTCATGCCCATATGACTATTAATTTTTGACTAAAATTTCAAATCAATCTGATGAGTAGTTTCTAAGCAATGTCGCGAAATGTCAGACAGACAGACAAACCAACGGAATTGATAAAATATGTTTTTGGCATCTAGGGGCGCTAAAACCTGAAAATATGTAAAATCTAAGAGATTGACTTATTTCAGAATTGCAAATATTTTATTTGGCTAACATTTTGTTCTGCCATTTTGTATTGGTATCACAGTTTTGTGTTACTGCTGGGAGCGGGTCTGAGATGAGGACAATGAAATGAAACGACAAACGACGAGTCTAGTTGGCAACTGCTTTATTATAAAAGATGGCGTCTATTTATATGCGAGCCTGTACACATTACAATGTTGCACGATTTACATTTAATATTTCCTGACATCTCCCTTCTTTAAATAATAGCTATAAACTAAAAATTATCAGTCTTAATTTATTTTTTTATCACAGATCATTAATTACAACTAGTTACATTTATTTTATAATTACATTAAATTTATTTAATCTCACAGAACAGTAGCCGTTACGGTATATAAAATATATAATGAATTTTATGTAAAATTCACAACATAATTAAATCACAATTTTGTTCAAAATGTACCAAACTTCTAGAGGTGTTTTTCATAAAATATTTTAATAATCACTCAAAATGTTTTATTTTGTAATAAGAATAGTTATAACCATAATGTACAACCATTCTAACCTAAAATTGCAAACACATCTCTAATTCAATATCAATTATATAATGTTATATAATAAATAAAAATGTTATGCCACAATATAAGACATTCTCAATGATAAACTATTTGTGAACCAGTGAAGACTCTATCTTAACAATGTATTAGTCGAATTCAAGTTTATAATCTCGAAGCCTTGTAGGCAGCTTTATGTTTCTACCCGTTCTACTTAGTCGAGTAGCATTAAACAGATTTTCATCCTCGCTAGAGGAATGAGGTGACTCAGAAGTTTCATAACTAGAAATACATGTTTTATGTGATTCGTCAGAATTACTATCTAAGGAATTATTAAGTGTATCCTCACTGTTCTCACAGTCGTCTACTGTACTATTACTAACATTACTATCACTAAGACAAACACTATTTGGACAAAGATTAAAGTTATTTGGACTAACACGTACATTACTTTGATTAGCACAAACATTACTAGACCCGTCTGTCTGTAAATTATCTAGGTTGCCATTACTAGATAGTCTGTCCAAAGATGTTTGTTTCCCACCCTCTCCAGAATCTGAAGACTTATTGTCAAATAAAGGAATATAATTATAATTTAAAAAATTACTAGAAGATGCAAAATTAGTTAGGTTACTATTCTCCATACTAGAGAGTTCGGTTTTCTCCCTTGGCTAGTGTTTTAGTTCTTTTATAAATTTTCTATTTCTTCTATATTTCTTGCCTTTTTCAGTCTCTACTAAATATGATCTAATGCCAACTTTTTTAACAATTTTTGCTAAAACCCAGGGGTTTGTGGTTTTATTTGAATTAAAACTGAAGAGTTATTAGGGAGATGTTTTAAATTTTTTGATGTTTTTTTATCATAGTATTTTTTCTGCGATTTTTGACTATTTTTTAAAAATGTGTTATATTTATTTTTATCAAAAGTTTTACGCTCGAAATGAGAATTAGACTGTGGCAAAATTGTTCTTAAATTTCTATTAAACAAAACATTAGCCGGAGAGTTATATTTATCCATAGGGGTATTTCTATATTCGAGAAGCGCTAAATAAGGATCTTTCCTGTCTAAAATACATTTTTTTAACAGTTTTTTGATAGTTTGAATTGATCTTTCAACCTGACCGTTTGATTGAGAATATAAAGGTGAAGAAGTTTTATGTTGAAAGTCATATGCTTTTGAAAACCTTTTAAAAAGCAAACTGGACCATTCAGGACCATTATCTGAAATCAGGATATTTGGAATACCAAAGCGACCAAATACACCCTTAAGTTTATGTATAATATTATCACTAGACAAGTCCTTATCTAAACTTATAACCTCGACATACTTAGAATAATAATCTACAATCAGAAGATATGATACATTAAAAAGATGGTAAATATCTACACCAAGCTTGGACCAAGGACGCAAAGGAATATCATGAGATATCATGGGCTCAGACTGTTGAGACTTCCGGAAAGTTTGACATACATGACATGATAGTACGAAGTCTTCAATCTGTTTTGTCATGCCTGGCCAATAAAATGAAAGTTTAGCTTTATCAATGCATTTTTTTGCAGAAAGATGACTATAATGCAATTTATTTAAAATTTCTTTTCTAAGTGCTGAAGGCACAATTAAATTTTGGCCTTTAAACAAAAGATCATCTATTTCAGAAATTTCTCCTTTAAATTTAAAATAAAATTTGATATTTTCAGGGCAGTCTGCTAATCTACTCGGCCAACCGTTCCTGACAAACTGTTTTAGGGAAATTAACTCTGGATCCTCATTGGTTAGTTTTATTATTTCTCGCTTTTTATCTTCAGAAACATTAATATTCATTAATACCAAGCAAATGTGTGATTCCAGCTCTAAATCTACATTTTCCTCAAAGAAATTATTTTTACGAAAAGCCCTACTTAAGGTGTCAGCTAAAATAAGTTTTTTGCCTGGCTTATACACTAATTCAAAATTATATTTCCTTAACTGCATAATCATTCTTTGTAATCTAGGTGGACATAAATGTAAAGGCTTTTTAATTATACTAACTAGAGGCAAATGATCAGTTTCTACAATTAGATTTTTAATTCCATATACATACTGCGAAAAACGAGAAATTCCGAACCACACACTTAGCATTTCTTTTTCAATTTGAGAATATTTACACTGAGTTTCTGTCAAGGCCCTGGATGCATGAGCACAAGGCCTTCCATCCTGAAGTAATACGGCAGCCATCCCAAACTGAGATGAATCCACAGATATTGTTGCCGACTGTTTAGACACATCATAAAAATGTAAACAAGGAGCTTTAGATAAAACATTTTTTAAGTTGTTAAAAGTAGCTTCGTGTATGTCATCCCACTGGAAAAGATTA
Source organism: Kuschelorhynchus macadamiae (assembly GCA_030620095.1). NCBI lineage: Eukaryota > Metazoa > Arthropoda > Insecta > Coleoptera > Curculionidae > Kuschelorhynchus > Kuschelorhynchus macadamiae. The sequence goes on from JAUTXW010003635.1 coordinate 537,827, forward strand.
TCTTTCCTCAGGAGAGCACGAAGAGGTGCAGTTTTTTCTGAAAGTCCCTCAATAAACCTACTCATATATGTTATCATACCAAGAAATCTTTGAACATCTTTTTTATCTATTGGTGAAGGCATATCTTTTATAGCCTGTACTTTATCTTCATTAGGTTTTATACCTGTTCTACTTATAGTATGACCCATATACCTAACCTCAGATTGCAAAAATTTACATTTATCTTTATTAAATTTTAAGCCATTATTTAGGGCAAATTCTAAAACTTTTATTAACCTGGCATTATGCTCTTCTATAGTATTTCCATATATTAAAATATCATCAACATAGAAATTACAGCCCTCAATACCACCAAAAATTTCAAACATTCGTTCCTGAAAAACCTCCGGGGCACTGCACAACCCATAAGGTAACCTTAAAAATCGATATCTCCCAAATGGAGTAGCAAAAGTACAAAGTTTTGAACTATTTTTATCTAATTTAATCTGCAGGAAACCTTGTGTTGCATCCAAGACACTAAAATATTTTGAACCTGTCAAATCAGCCGTCAATTCTTCCAGAGTGGGAATTTGAAAATAATGTCTTTTAATATTTGAATTTAAATCTTTGGGATCTATAGCTATTCTAAGCTGACCATTTGATTTTCTAACTATTACCATATTATGACACCAATCAGTACAATCATTAGATTTTTCTATAAGTCCCTGCTTTTCTAACTGATTTAGAGTAAGTTTGAGTTTATCTCTAAGAGCAAATGGAACTTTTCTAGGATAATTTACTAGTGGAGTTGCGCCTTCTCTCAACTCAATATGATATTCTTTTTTTAAACAACCTATACCGTTAAATACGGAACTATATTTTTTTAAAATGCTTTTTAATTCAAAATTTTTATTTAGAAAATTATTTTCTACTGAATCTATTCTTTTAATAAGTTCTAGTTCTACACAACCATTAAGACCCAAAATAGGACTGTTCTCTGAGTAGACCACATAAAATAACAGACTCTCCTGTTTATTTTTAGACTTACAATTTAAAATACAATGACCAATAATAGGAATAGTATGCCCAGTATAAGAAGTGAGCTTGGTTTTAACTTTATTTATTTTAGAAAGATCAAAATTGATTTTTTGTAGAAAACTTACAGGTATTATATTGGCCATGGCTCCTGTATCCAGTTTAAAGTCCAAAGTCTGTCCTTCAATCTCCAAAGTCGTAACCCACAAACTCTCAGACATCCCAGCGGTGGCTCTTGAACCCCTTGGCGAGACTGTGTGAATATCAATAGAACCTATGAAAAGAAAATTATCTGTATCATCCAAATCACTACAACTAGAGTCATTATCCTTTATACAGTTAATAGATTTTTTATGTTTAAAATATTTAGATTTATTGTTAAAGTTAGAACGGTGGTTATTAGATACTTTGTTTTTAAAACAACAAGAAGAAAAATGATTACTGATACCACAATTTAAACATTTCTTGCCAAATGCAGGGCATTTCCCATATTCATGACGTTTGGCACACTTGGGACAGGTGGATTTGCCTTGATTGTGCCCTGTAGATGAACCTAACGAACCTGGATGGTCAGTTCTTAGTTGCTGTGATCGGGGGCCCTGATTCTTACGAGACCTGGTACCAATAGCGTCCACTTCCACTTGTTTTTCTTGTTTAATACCATTGGTGATATATCTGTTCTGCTGCCTTGTGCTTTCTATGTTAACACAAATTTGGACGGCCCTTTGCAGCGTAGTAGCATCTTCTTGAAGTAGCTTTTCTCTCAGTGTGGTAGACCTTAATCCACAAACTAGCATGTCTTTAATAAGTGACTCTCTTAAATCGCCAAATTCGCAAGAAAGTGACAGATTCTTTAGTTCAGTAATGAATTGATCAACCGATTGACCTTCGAGTTGCTGAATTGTGAAAAATTTATGCCGTTCATAGGTAAGGTTCTTTTTCGGGTTAAAATGAGCATCGAACTTAATCTGCAGACTTTCCAAAGTTTCCGTTTCATCCTGCCCCCAAGTAAATGCATTATATATTCTAATACCTTCGTCTCCAATCAACGTGAGGAGCTGAGCACATTTTGTACCTTCGTCCTTTTTTGATATTTCTATTGCTTTTAAATACGTATTGAACCTTTGCCTCCAAAATTTCCAATTTTCTGAAAGGTTTCCCGACATTATCATGGGTGGAATCCCTCTAAAGTCCATTCTTCTAGCTTCAATCTTCAGTTTTTTCTTTTTTTTTTCGGCTTACAAAATGGACGACCTTACTGCGCCATGTGTTACTGCTGGGAGCGGGTCTGGGATGAGGACAATGAAATGAAACGACAAACGACGAGTCTAGTTGGCAACTGCTTTATTATAAAAGATGGCGTCTATTTATATGCGAGCCTGTACACATTACAATGTTGCACGATTTACATTTAATATTTCCTGACAAGTTTCAGTAATTCTCTATACCACAATTAGTTATAGCACACAATTTGGAAACGAAATTAAGTATTTTTTTCATGCTGAATTTTTAAATATTTTATTAAGCCGCCATCTTGTTCCGCCATCTAGGATTCGTACCAAAATTTTATCAGTTATTTTCTATATAATACTTGATTTTTGTGCAAAATTTTAGATAAATTGGGTAAGTAGTTTTTTAGTAATAATCTCTTTTTAACATCTCACTAGGCCGCCATTTTGTTTTGCCATATCCGATTTTTACCAATATGTTGCCAGGTTATACTTATTAAGGATCATATATCCTTAATTTTTGACCAGAATTTGAAGTCAATTGGTTAAGTAGTTCTTTAGCTATGCCGCGATCAGACAGTCCCACAGACAGACCGGCGAAATTGAGAAAAAATGGTTTTCGGCATCTAGGCACCCTGAAACGTAAAGATCTGAAAAAATCTCGAAGGATAATTCACGATTACAATACTTCCCTTTTACAAGGTAACTAAAAACATTGAATGGAATAAAATTTTTGTTCTACAGTATTGGCACTGACCCGAGATCTCTGAACAAGTGCAGGCCAAGCAAATATTTTAAAATATATCTTTTTTGAGCATTTTTTCTTAAATCAAGGTCTCCAAAAATCTAACCAATTGAATTACGGATTTAACCAATCAAATTGCTTAACTCTAATACTCCGCCCATAAATTTTATAATGAATCCAAAATGACTGTGTCGCGAAGTTCGCTGTTTGTACGGGGATCTGTCAACAGAATAAAAATAAATTTATTTGATATAAGTATTAAATTGAGCCTACTCCAAATTTTCCAATGTCTCAATTGACTTTATACGTTTTAATAAATATGCTTTAAATCAATTAGAACCAACCAGCAAACAGTCCGGTGGCCGTGTAAATTGGCTCCAAATGGTTTGTGATTCTTATTTATAAAAGGCCTAGTTTGGTATTGGGTAATATATACTTAATTGTTTATACTTTTATATATTTTTTGGTTTTTTGGTTCTTATTACTTATACGAACTATTCTTCCTCATGGGACTTTTCCAGTTAAATTAAGTTTTTCTACAGTTTATTTTTCGTTTTGACAAAAAATTGCTCATATTTTTCGATAGTTCCCAGCTCTACTTAAATACGGCAATGCTGGGAGCCATTCAAGGGTCATTTATTTTCCATTTCTTGAACAGTCTATTTGGACTATAATTAATCAGTCTTTGCCACTACCAAAACATAATGCAAATTTAACCGATAGCTAATTTTTGTTTTGTTCCTCTCCCTCCCTCCATCCTATGAGCTAAATATATTAAAAAGGCTTATTTTGTGTCGTTCTGTTTTCCCTATGTATTTGTATGATATTTGGTCAAACCTGTTAACTATACTATTTTTTAATTTATTGAAAAATTTTATTTCTTACCATGCTGATGTAACATCACACCATAAAAGTTAAACTAAAAATTTTTTGTTTAATTTATCTTGTTCGCGAATCACAAACCACAAGTTACATTTTACTACGCGACGTCTCTTTTTTCGATGCCTTACGAAGAGGCAAAGAGGGTCATAGCTTTCCGCTAATAAATAAGCAGCAGTGACAAATGTAAACGGACTGCCTCTATTTCTCGAATTCATAATTAAATGCCAAACAAATACTTTTAGAGTATTTGAAATACTCTTTCGTTACTTGAAGTACTTTTGATAGTAGTTCAATTACTTTTGTATTACCAGTAAAATTCAAATAAACTTCAAATACTTTTTTTGGGAAATAAGTACCAAATACCAAATTCAGTTTAGGGAGTAATTGAATTTCAAGTACAATTACCGTAAAATAAAATGTATTTGAAGTACATTATTTGAGATACCAAAACGTAATTGAATTACTTTTTTCAAGTATTTTACTTAAAGTACTGATAGCTCTGATTCTAAGCCATGTTGATAAAAAATAAATTCTAGAAATTGCTAAATAAATGAACGTACAAATAAGACTCTAATCCAAGCGGCGCACAGTGTTCGGATTCCTGTATTTACGAGCTCATTTGGGCGAAAACTTAACTTCTCAGATTATCACGAAAACATGTTATCAGTAAAGCTAGATAGTTATTTGACTTAAGTCAGGACCTCTCGACGTATTCCTGGTTGCGTAATCGCCTAGCGACAGCATCAAGTAGGCGAAACGGAAAAGATGCGATTGTTACAATCTGTCACCGTCATAGTTTGTTCATTTTGACGTTAATATTATACATCTTTAAGTGATTGTTTCGACAAAATCGTTGTGTTATCCTATATCCTGGGTCATTCAAGTAAGTTATAAATATTCTTTTGTGAAAATAGAATGCATTCATAATTTAAAAAATATCAATTTTATAAATCACGACAAAAAAATCGTTTATTTTTTAAAGTTTTTATTTTGACAGAGTAGGAAAAAATAAGTCCCATTTATACCGTCTTGGTTTATTTTTTTATTTGTTTGATATCCATAATCCTTTGAAATTACACTAGTCACTAAGTGCGCATAGGTGCGCGGGCGGTATTATCGGTGATTTTTTGTTAATAGGTATCCCAATGGCCGTAACACGATTGCAGCTATTTGAGCTTTTGCTGGACAACCAACTTATCGCTAAAGCAAATACAATAAATGTAAGAAAGAAAATGGTTGGCTACGTCACTTCAAGGCTTATAGATCGCCCAGAAGATGATGTTAGGGTTAAAATATCCGTATTTTCCATGCACCTTTTAGGCCCTTGGAAGGCATGCGGCCGAAAAAAAAATAACTTTTTGTCTTCAAACAAGGAATGGCTGCAAAAAGAGCTATTTCAAAGCCACCAACATGTTGAGGTCGAGACACCAGTTAGACCTGGTCCAAGTTTACGTCGAGACTTCGACATTGCGAGCGTAGCAACAAAGAAAAGGCGGACAAAATTGCTAGTTGCGGATCATTCTCCTGAAGAATTAATGTACGCAGCTCGCACTAGCTTTACGAAACAGGGCAAGAGAAATTTGGCAACTGCAATAAAACGAGCAACCACATCCAGCCCTCGATCCCTACGTGCGTTTAAACAAACAAAGGCGCCCAAAAAAATTATACGACCTTACACACCTGCAGAAGCATTGGCATTAATTATTAGCGCGAATCTGTCTACTTATCAATATAAACAAATTAGGTTAGAGGCAAAACAAAGACATTGCGACATATATCCTTCGTATGATAGGGTATTAAATGCTAAAAAAGACTGCTATCCCAAGGATATAAAAATCACCGAAACTATGAGCGAAGTAAAACTTCAAAGCTTACTTGATCACTCTGTCCAAAGACTAACAAAAGTTCAGGATGAAGTGATGACCCGCATTAACGAGTCGGCAAGACTAGAACTAAAATCCAAATAGGGTTTTGACGGGAGTTCTAGTCACTCCACATATAAACAAACATTTCAAGAAGACACAGACGCATCAGATTCAGACATGCTTTTGACATTGTGCCTTTACAATTGACAGCTAACTTCAACGGCTCTGTGGACATCATTTGGCAAAACCCTCGCCCTTCCTCCACCCGTTTCTGTATCCCTATTCGCTTTCAATACATCAAGGAAAGTCATGAAATTATTAGGAAAGAAAGTGCATATATTCAACATCAAATTTCAGAACTTAAACCGACAAGCATAAATATCAGGGGACAGTACTTCAATGTTCACCATGTTTTGATGCAGACAATGCTTGATGGGAAAGTGGCCAATGCCCTGGCCGATAATAAGTCATCGCAATCCTGCTACATATGCCTAGCTACCCCTAATCTGATGAACGACATCAATGCTGTGCTCACAAGGCCTTGCAAGACAGATGCGTTTTCCTATGGTTTATCGACCTTGCATGCACACATTAGGTTGTTTGAATGTATCCTGCATATATCGTACCGTTTGGAGACCAAAACATGGCGAGTGCAAGCAAACGACAAGGATGCAGTTGAAGAAAAAAAGCGTACCGTTATCAAACAGTTTCGAAAAAAAACTGGGCTGCTCGTCGATGTTGTCAAGCAAGGAAGTGGCACTACAAATGACGGTAATACCGCGAGGCGGTTTTTTAAAGAATCAAAAGTAGCGGCCGAAATCACGGGAGTAGACGAGAATCTAATTGTTAAATTCTCTATAATACTTCAAGCATTAACTAGTGGATATAAATTACGAACTGAGTCCTTCCGAAAATATACTCACGATACGGCCAGACTCTTTGTCGATTTGTACCCCTGATATAAGATGCCTTCAAGTGTCCATAAACTACTTATTCACGGAGCTGACGTTATGGACACACTTTTGCTTCCAATTGGCCAGTTAAGTGAGGAAGCTTTGGAAGCAAGGCACAAAGAATGTCGACGGTATCGGGAACGTAACACGCGGAAAATTGGACGCAAAGAAAATGTCGAGGACCTTCTTCACGCTCTTTTGATATCCTCTGATTTGTTAATTTCAAGTATTAGGCCTCTACCAAGGCGAAAAACAAATCGTCTACCAACAGAGGTTCTTAGCCTTATCGATCCTCCAGAATTGCCTCAGAGCAGCATCATAGAACATGAATCGTCGATGAGCGACTTTAGTGATTAGACAGTGCCTTTTTAGTTTGTAATTTTTTGTAATTTTTACTGCATTTATGAGAATCAGTATTATTTAGGTTAAAAGTAAAAATAAAATTAGGTTTTGAGACAATTTTGATAGTGCCTGGAATGTATAATTTAATTTAAAACTATTAATTAATAACTATTTAAAGCAAAATACAAGGTCTATCAAATAAATTATAGTTAGTTACTGTTACCTCAGTTTAAATCATTACTTTTCAAAATTTAATCTATTAATGTAATTGAATTGATTTAGAAAAATACTTCAATATTTTTTATGATTTTTGTAAATTTTTTTCTTAAAACTAAAACCCTTTGAACTGTTTTTTTTGTTTAAGCTACTGAATATTCCTTGAATTATTTCACAATCAATAAAAATCTCAAAAAATGTTTTTTATTGCGCCAAATAAAACACTGTAAAATTACTGTAATTTGTTTACGACCCGCGACCCTGTATTTACAAATTAAGTTAGCCAATTCAAAATCCAGTTTCAAGCACTTATAAACTATAAAATATGCTCTTTATTTATATAAAATAGCATCTAAATATCATTTAAATTTTTCGAAATGTTTAACCATAACAATGTCCAAAAAATTTCTCGTATGCGTTTCAAATGTCCAGCAGTTTATTTTTAAATCCACTTTTTTGTAAAATTTGGTTCATATCGTCTAAATAACTCCAATTTTTTAAATTAAAGTCATAATTGGGATATTTTAATAAAAAAATTCTAATGAGCTCGTAATATCGTCATTCCGAACACTGTGCGGCGTCCCGGCATCACCTGAATCCCGAGACTGCGGCAGTTATTCACTGGACCACTGCTCGTTAAATGAAATTTAATCCATAAGGTTTAATCCATAAGGAACACTACAGGGTCGTATGTCAGAAGAAATTTGGGAGTTCGTTCTCTCCTGGGAGGATCCACACATGACTAAGTAAACATTGTTTTCTAAATCTAGTCGAATTTGTTGACCTGAGACATCGTGTTACAGCACTGCGACCAGGATGCCTTTTGCCTGGCCAAAAAATGGTGCATGGCCTTTAACATTTTTGTAAAAGGGGCGAGTACTATGACGACACACTGTCGAAGATTAAAATGATTAGTAAAATTGAGCTTCGAACCCCGAAAACTATGTAAAACACGATATTTTAATAGTACCTTGTTTCCCCCTCCCCATCTTTACACTTCACTCACTAACCCAAGAAATGTTTTGTGTCAAAAATAAAGATTTTTGATATTTTCAACATATTACGGAAATTAAAAAAAATCACGAAAAAATATATTTCCCTTTAAAGTGATATATATGTACCTCAGGATGCAGCGGAATTCTTTTTTAGTTAATTATACTTCATACGCCAAATTTCAAAGCAATAATATATTAAGGCATTTCAAATTTATTGTGGAAACTATTAGGTACAAAAATATTCAAAATGTTCCGTTAAATACTTATGATGTTATTACTATGAGCGAGATATGGCTTTCTGACCCTTTTGTATTCAGATGGGACTGCACAGTCACAACAAGTACAGCATTGAGAGGAGGAGGAGTGCTTATAGCCATTGGAAAGGAGTTGCCTTGTCACCTGATCGAGTCTTTAAACCTTATTGAGCAAGTTTATGTCTTACTAAACTGTGGAAGGCATCGTGCTATAGTGGGGTGTTTTTACCTTCCTCCACGTACAGCTATGGAATTATATAAAGTGTTGGACTGATAGATTGGCTAGTATATCTGAAGCATATCCTACGTCACACGACTTTAAGATATCCAAAGTGTCCTGGCTGGATGTCAACTTGAGTTCCGTTGCTGTTCCCTGTGACCAACTGCCTCTTAGAGATTGTGATGTGTATCAGGTCATGACTTATGTGTTTGCATTTTGTGATATTTTTCAGGTTAATAGGATTAGCAATTATACTGGTTCCGTTTTAGATCTAGTTCTTAGTCATAAGGCTGGTTTAGACATAACAGTTGGATCTAATCCACTGGATGTGAACATGATTATCTTCATTTTTCCTCTTTGAGGGCACAATGTAAAAGTTTCTCCCGTAAATGCTAAGCCGACTATATCTCTGAGACAGAGCACTCGATGCATGGAACCCTAATAAACTTCTGGAATTTTATAAATTCTAAACGTAAATCCAATGAATTTCCTCCATTAATGTTCTATAGAATTAGGAAACATTGGCCCTGAAGTGGCAAATCTATTCGCGGAATATTTTAGCTCTGTTGATTCTGCTACCAATATAGACTCCTCAAGCAACGCTCTTTAAATATCCATAATCTTTTTAATCTGACAATTTCAATTTTCGAAATATATGAAGAACTTGTTAAATTAAATATACATAAAGGACCAGGCTTGGACGGGCTACCTCCTGGCCTGCTTAAGAGTTGTAGTTTTGTACATGCTAGACCGTTGTCTATAATTTTTAACGAATCGCTCTCTGCCGGTTATTTTCCGGACTTTTGGAAGACTAGTTTTGTTACACCAATATTTAAATCAGGTGATAGATGAAACATTTCTGTTTGAGAACATTGTCACCAAATACCTGTTTTCATCCCTTGTTTCTTCTGTAATTGAACAGCAGTTTGGCTTCCAATCTGGAAGATCTACAGAAGCTAACTTGTTGACATATGTGCAGTACTTGTCGAATGCCTTGAAGAATGGTTATGAAGTTTATGCCGTGTATACAGATTTCTGTAAAGCATTCGACAAGGTGAACCACAACGTGCTTGTTGGTAAACTGGAAGCAAGTGGCTTGTCTGGCCCCCTGTTGGGTTGAGAGCTATTTGCATGATAGAGTTCAAATTGTGCGTGCCAATAACTACAAGTCAATCAATATACAAGTACCATCAGGAGTACCACAAGGATCCCACATGGGACCCTTGTTATTTAACTTATTTCTAAATGACATAAATGATTGCTTTCAGTATTCCAACTTCCTTTTATTTGCGAATGACTTGAAGATATTTCTTACCACTCTCTGGATGACTGTCAAAAATTACAATCTGATCTAGATACTCTTGTCGAGTGGTGTAGCATTAGCGGCATGGTCCTGAATATCTCTAAATGTAACTCAATAAACTTCGCAAAAACTCGTATTCCAATAAATTTTGAATATACTATTAAGGGTCCGCCATTAAGGAGTGTGGATAAAATTAGGGACCTGGGTGTTTTGATAGATACTTCCCTAAGCTTCCTTCCACACATATTGGACATAACGTCACGTTCCCTTAGAATGCTTGGCTTTGTCAAGGGAGGCACATCAGAATTCTCTGCTCTTTCTTCCACCAGATTGCTTTACTGTGCATTGGTTAGGGCGATTTTGGATTATGCCTCTTGTGTGTGGAATCTCCACTATGCATGTCATGCCGCAGCACTGGAGCAAGTACAAAGAAAATTTCTTTGTTATGTAAACTTTTAATTCTTCGACAATAATGACATAGATTATGATCACCCAACGTCATCTTTAAATCTGAGAACCCTTTCAACAAGAAGAGATTGCTCTGAATTACTTTCAAATATACATGTTCCTTCTAGATCCACATGTTCATCTTACATATTTTATAAACCTTTTCCTAGAACAAACTCTGGCGCAAATCTTTTCCTATCGAGGTAAATCGACCTTGCTAATAATGCGCCATCTCTGAATCTGTTCTCTTCTACCCTCTCTTCATTCAAGAGGGAACTGTTTAAATAAGTTTCGTAAGTTGTCTGTTTATCATTGATATTGTTTGTATATATTTGTTTTTGTGTTTTTTGGTTGTATTGTGTTTTTGTATGTTTTTGATTTTAGTCATATCTATCATCTTAAGTTTAGTTTAGATTAGTTATTGTTTATGATGTATGGGTATCTATTTTCATTGTAAAGTGAGTTTGTGCTCCGTATACAAATAAATAAATAAATAAAATGACACAATTCCGCCATACTTAACTTTTCTCAATATGCTTGCTATGGGACCACTCCAGTACTACCTTGCATATATATCCTGCAAATTTCATCCGAAATGGTCAAAGCACCCCAGAGTAATCTGTATACATATATACAAATTATATTTAATAAATATATTATAACCAGAAAAATTAATTACTTAATATAACTTGCACGTAAAAAAAATCTTTACTACTTACGTCATATTTCAAGACCGTCCTCTGTCCCGATCACTGTTTTTAACCGACTTCAAAAAAAGAAGGAAGAAGTTACCAATTCGACCTTATTTATTTTTTACCGATTTCAAAAATGCAAGAGGTTATCAAGTCGACAGAATATATTTTTTTATGTATACTATGTAACTTTTGTGATAAATTTCAATTCAAATGAATAAGGAGTTTTCTATTGTGTGCTATTTTTTTAACATTTTATTTGGCCGGCATTTTGTTTGGCCATACTGAATTCGTACCAAGTTCTAGTTAATCTTCATTCTTGGGCCAAATTTGAAATTATTCTAATAAATAGTTTTTCACACTGATTTTTATACTTCATTAGGTCGCCATTTTGTTTCGTCATCTTGGATTGATACGAAATTTTAACCAGTTCATTCCTATGTCACATTTGATTTTTTTTGCACATAAATAGAATTTGTGATAAATAGCACAAATAGTTTTTAAGTAATATTTTTTTAACAATCTGGTAGACCGCCATTTTGTTTCGCCATATTCGATTTTTGCCAAATATTACCGTGTCATCCCCGTACGAGCCTTCATTTTTGACTAAAATTTGGAGTCAATTCGGTAAGTAGTTTTTAAGCTATGTCGATAACAGACAGACAGACAGACATATAAACAGGAACCCAGAAAATCTGGAGAGGGATTTTTATGCGATTGTAATCCTTTCCTCTTACGAGGGAAAAATCGTCCAACTAATGCAATATAAGCTTAAAATTATGGTGGAACTACCTATATGACAAGTCCAGTAGTTTCTAATAAAATATGCATATTTATCGTTCTTCTTTTTTGTAATTATGTCTAAGTAAATTTAAACAAAGCACGCAATTTCTTAGCTCATTTGCCATTTGCAGACTCATTTTGTCTTATCTGATTTACTTCGTTAACGATACAGTTTCCCATTAAGTTGAAATTTTAACATTAATCTGCGGTTTTCATTTTTAACTTTTTGTAAAATTATTTCTTAAAGAGAGGCAAGTTTCCGAACAGATTAACACCAGTCATGTTGAAACTGAATTTAAAAGTGGACAGACACATAAAGGTGGGTTTATCTATTTTTTCATTTTTAATATTAGTAGTAATAGGGATATGTTAAACCTTAAAATATAAGTACAAGCGTTTACTAATATATATATATATATATATATATATATATATATATATATATATATATAAAACGTGCTAAATCTAGTGGGGCTGTAGTCAAAGAGAGGGGACCTTAGATTAAAACACTTTGTTGCTTTGCCAAGCTTTCGGCAACTGTTTATTGCCTTCCTCAAGACAGCCTAAAAATTGTTATTATTTTGTATTAACATTTATTTTAAAGAAAAAGTTGTTGTGGACTTACTACTTGGTTTTACTCTTGAAGAAACAACACTGAAAAATTCTCAACATTGCTAAAGACCTATTTACACCTTTTTATCACTAGTTTTGACTTGGATGTTGTTATATTAACACATTTTAAAATTCTTAAAGATTTGGTTTATTCCAACGTGCAGACACTGTCGGCCATTTTACGTATTTTAAAGGCAAATTATTATTGTAAAATGGAGAACGTGTTTTTTTTTATTTTTGCTCTGCTTCCCTTACGTCACACTAGTTGGTTTAAGCGTTTTTTGTTTTTGAAATAATTGTCGACTGAGCACGAATCGGTAACGACGGTTTCCCAAATGTATAGTTGGAAAAGAAAAATGTAGATGGCGCATTAGTAAACAGTACTCTGCAAAGCTGGTAACCCAATCAGCACAAATCTTACAAGTTCTGTAATTGTTGGTTAAACAGAACACAGAACTTATAAGATTTGTGCTGATTGGGTTACCAGCTTTGCAGAGTACTCTTTACTAATGCGCCATCTACATTTTTCTTTTCCAACTATACATTTGGGAAACCGTCGTTACCGATTCGTGCTCAGTCGACAATTATTTGAAAAACAAAAAACGCGTAAACCAACTAGTGTGAAGTAAGGGAAGGAGAGCAAAAATAAAAAAAAACACGTTCTCCATTTTACAATAATAATTTGCCTTTAAAATACGTAAAATGGCCGACAGTGTCTGCACGTTGGAATAAACCAAATCTTTAAGAATTTTAAAATGTGTTAATATAACAACATCCAAGTCAAAACTAGTGATAAAAAGGTGTAAATAATATGTATATAGGTCTTTAGCAATGTTGAGAATTTTTCAGTGTTGTTTCTTCAAGAGTAAAACCAAGTAGTAAGTCCACAACAACTTTTTCTTTAAAATAAATGTTAATAGAAAATAATAACAATTTTTAGGCTGTCTTGAGGAAGGCAATAAACAGTTGCCGAAAGCTTGGCAAAGCAACAAAGTGTTTTAATCTAAGGTCCCCTCTCTTTGACTACAGCCCCACTAGATTTAGCACGTTTTGTTCTAACTAGTTAGTCACAACTACCCACCCTCTCGCTATATATATATATATATATATATATATATATATATATATATATATATATATATATATATATATATATATATATAGAGTGAATCCTAGTCGTGACTGACTAATTAAGCAGAAAAATACTAAATTAGTGGGGATGCAGTCAAAGAAAAACAAAGGCCTAGTTCAAAAGATGAACCCTTTATTGTATAGTCAAGCTTTCGGGATTATTTACCCCTTCTTCAGGACATTTCTACAAAAAATTTTTAGAAAAAGATAACCACGTTAGTAACTAATTCTAGAATTTTGGTTTTTTATATAACTCACCAATGTGGGTTTAAAATAAAAGCAAGATTGCATTCCATCAAACAAGAATTTATGTAATGTTTATTCTAAAACAAACCATCACACTTTGGAACATTTAAATTACGAAAATATTGTTATTTAACTGTTATTACATGATTAAAAATTGAAAAAATTGAGGGATTATTGAAAACGAACGTTCATGAGGAACGCCATTATGTTACTTAAAACAGGTTGTGTTGCCGCATAAAACGATTTAATTTTTAAGATGATGAAATTACAAGGAAAACAAGGTGTGTAATAAGGATAGAGAATTGTTTTGTTAGATGTAAGCGACAAAGAAAGGAAAGAACTATACGACTGAACGTCGGTTACTCTGAACACGCGAAAGGTGATGGAGTGTTGCCTACATTAAGTGAAGGGCTATATACTGCCCAACGCAGTTTTAATCTCTACTAAATTTAAATAAATATATTTGAACATGAGAAGAACAAAAATTAGTTAATGCTTTTTTTTTTTTTTGTGCCTAATTATCTGTTATGGAAACATAATTTTATTATTAAATGATGGAAGGGAGATTTAAGGAGTTATATTAAGTTCAATTTTTTTATCATTATAAAAATTTTTTGAAACAAAGTAGAGGGACGGAAAACAGAGAGAAACTCTTTCACTCGTCAGGGGCGGGAGCGTCCAAGCACTGGTATTTGTTTTTATGTAATTTTAGGATGTAGCTGTAAATGGTACTCAGACCTTGAGTATCACTTTTTTTATTCATCACTGGATCCTGTGAAATTATGTGAATCATCTCTAAGAACATGCGTTTGTAATATGATGAGGCTCTGTTAAGAATCTCAACATTATTCCAGTTAAGAGAATGGTTGTTAATTAATAAAGTGTTCACTCAGTGCACAGGACGGTACCCCTCTCCGACAGTCACTTTTATGAGATGTGATTCTGCCCTTAAGGCTCCTAGACGTTTGCCCTATGTAAACTAATTCACATTCGTTAACTGGGAATTCTGTATACTACATTGTGGTTTTCAAGAGAGGACAAAGGTGTTTTAGTTTTTGTGAAAAGAAGAGATAAAGTCTTTTGTTGTTTTCTCGCTATTTTCACATCTGTATCTTTAAAAATATTGATCAATTTATTAGTGAGATTATCTATGTATGGAAGAGAGAAAAAACGTTGTGATGTATGAGGAGAAATATCATCCTGAGTCGACAATTGTATATTTATGTTACTAGGTGTGTTAACAGAAGAATGAGAAAGTAGTGGACTTGGATGAAAGTTAGGATCTCTAAAATTATCAGTTATGTTGTGTTCAGTTTGGAACAAAATTTTTAGCACTAGCTTTGGGGGGTATGAATTTTCTAAAAAAATGGTTTTTAACTGTTGTAACACTTGATGTCTTTTAGTAGGATGAGAAAGTTTAACGGCTCTAGTTTTCATGCCTATAATTAGATTGATTTTTGTTCTAGCAGGGTGGTAGGAATAGTAGCTGATGAATCTGTTAGAACAGTATGGTTTTCTATACCATTGTGTTAGTAAAACATTGTCATCTGACCTGATGACTAACATGTCGAGGAAAGGAATGCTGTTGTTTACTTCCTTTTCACATGTAAATTGTATGTGTTCATTAAATGAATTAAACAGATCAAGAGCAAAATCTATTCTATCCCTGGGGAGCGCAAGTAAAAGATCATCTACGTAGCGTTTGACGAACGGTACGTAGAAAGGCATAAGATCTAGGCAATAGTCAATTAAGTCATCCAAGACATAGTTGACTAGAATAGGAGAAATAGTTGACCCCATAGGTGTACCAAAAATCTGTTTATAATAACTGTCATTAAAAATTAGGATAAGAGTCAAAAATAAACTTCATTAATGTTTCAAATAGTTCATAATCCATGCCACAAAATTGGGATATGTGTTGCCACTTTTCTTTAGACTATTTATTATGACATTCAATGGCAGATTAGTGAAGAGCGAAACAACATCAAAACTGACTATTACATAATGTTGATGTTGTTTCGCTCTTCATTAATCTGCCATTGAATGTCATAATAAATAGTCTAAAAGAAAAGTGGCAACACATATCCCAATTTTGTGGCATGGATTATGAACTATTTGAAACATTAATGAAGTTTAACTCTAATATCCTAATTTTTAATGACAGTTATTATAAACAGATTTTTGGTACACCTATGGGGTCAACTATTTCTCCTATTCTAGTCAACTATGTCTTGGATGACTTAATGACTATTGCCTAGATCTTATGCCTTTCTACGTACCGTTCGTCAAACGCTACGTAGATGATCTTTTACTTGCGCTCCCCAGGGATAGAATAGATTTTGCTCTTGATCTGTTTAATTCATTTAATGAACACATACAATTTACATGTGAAAAGGAAGTAAACAACAGCATTCCTTTCCTCGACATGTTAGTCATCAGGTCAGATGACAATGTTTTACTAACACAATGGTATAGAAAACCATACTGTTCTAACAGATTCATCAGCTACTATTCCTACCACCCTGCTAGAACAAAAATCAATCTAATTATAGGCATGAAAACTAGAGCCGTTAAACTTTCTCATCCTACTAAAAGACATCAAGTGTTACAACAGTTAAAAACCATTTTTTTAGAAAATTCATACCCCCCAAAGCTAGTGCTAAAAATTTTGTTCCAAACTGAACACAACATAACTGATAATTTTAGAGATCCTAACGTTCATCCAAGTCCACTACTTTTCATTCTTCTGTTAACACACCTAATAACATAAATATATACTCAGGATGATATATACATACGTTTTTTCTCTCTTCCATACATAGATAATCTCACTAATAAATTGATCAATATTTTTAAAGATACAGATGTGAAAATAGCGAGAAAACAACAAAAGACTTTATCTCTTCTTTTCACAAAAACTAAAACACCTTTGTCCTCTCTTGAAAACCACAATGTAGTATACAGAATTCCCAGTTAACGAATGTGAATTAGTATACATAGGGCAAACGTCTAGGAGCCTTAAGGGCAGAATCACATCTCATAAAAGTGACTGTCGGAGAGGGGTACCGTCCTGTGCACTGAGTGAACACTTTATTAATAACAACCATTCTCTTAACTGGAATAATGTTGAGATTCTTGACAGAGCCTCATCATATTACAAACGCATGTTCTTAGAGATGATTCACATAATTTCACAGGATCCAGTGATGAATAAAAAAAGTGATACTCAAGGTCTGAGTACCATTTACATCTACATCCTAAAATTACATAAAAACAAATACCAGTGCTTGGACGCTCCCGCCCCTGACGAGTGAAAGAGTTTCTCTCTGTTTTCCGTCCCTCTACTTTGTTTCAAAAAATTTTTATAATGATAAAAAAATTGAACTTAATATAACTCCTTAAATCTCCCTTCCATCATTTCATAATAAAATTATGTTTCCATAACAGATAATTAGGCACAAAAAAAAAAAAAAAAAAAAAAAGCATTAACTAATTTTTGTTCTTCTCATGTTCAAATATATTTATTTAAATTTAGTAGAGATTAAAACTGCGTTGGGCAGTATATAGCCCTTCACTTAATGTAGGCAACACTCCATCACCTTTCGCGTGTTCAGAGTAACCGACGTTCAGTCGTATAGTTCTCTCCTTTCTTTGTCGCTTACATCTAACAAAACAATTCTCTATCCTTATTACACACCTTGTTTTCCTTGTAATTTCATCATCTTAAAAATTAAATCGTTTTATACGGCAACACAACCTGTTTTAAGTAACATAATGGCGTTCCTCATGAACGTTCGTTTTCAATAATCCCTCAATTTTTTCAATTTTTAATCATGTAATAACAGTTAAATAACAATATTTTCGTAATTTAAATAGAATAAACATTACATAAATTCTTGTTTGATGGAATGCAATCTTGCTTTTATTTTAAACCCACATTGGTGAGTTATATAAAAAACCAAAATTCTAGAATTAGTTACTAACGTGGTTATCTTTTTCTAAAAATTTTTTGTAGAAATGTCCTGAAGAAGGGGTAAATAATCCCGAAAGCTTGACTATACAATAAAGGGTTCATCTTTTGAACTAGGCCTTTGTTTTTCTTTGACTGCATCCCCACTAATTTAGTATTTTATATATATATATATATATATATATATATATATATATATATATATATATATATATATTAACTTTAGTCTTAGGAACTTATTGTTAAGAGTTAGCTACGAAGTTCATTTATTTTTATTTTTCACAGCCTAACACTAAATTTTGAGATTTTTAAGCAGATGCATTTGCCAACCTAATCCACCTTTTTTAGTTTTTAGCAGGTTCTACGAATTAATTTTTGGTTCCACAAATTAAACGATGTAATTGTGTTTGTTCCTACCGGGTACGTATGCCGCTATATGTCCGAGAAGTTAGCGACTGTTTTCGGCGACGAAATATGGTGAACGTCAATCCGCACCAAAGCAAATTCGCAATATTTTCAATGTGTGCTACGCAAAATTAAAATGTTAATTAACATTTAGAGCAATATGTACATAGTAGGGGTTGAATTGGATACCTCTGTAAAATATTACGCGATATTTACACATTAAAAAGATAAAAACGATCACGATCCGTTTTGGGACATATTTTCTTTATTTTCAAGAAATTCTGGGTGGGATACCACAATCATTTTTTAGATAGTAATTAGGAAGATCCTAATACTACTACCATATGTAAAATATATTTTCCATATCCTTAGAAGATAAGAAGGTGAAAATAGCCAATATTCCTGCATAATTAGTATGCAGACCTCTTGAAAGATGAATGTGAGGAATGAATGAATAACCAACCAAAATTTTGAAAAAATAAATAAACTAAGTTGGAACATGTTCTGATTCCCCAGTGTTATTAGCTGTTTTTATCTCCTTATCCCTTAAGAATTAAAAACATATTTTATATACATAATCTTTATCCAACATTTTGAGAAAACATATAAAATATGATGTAGCGAGTTCTGATTCCTACAGGCTATTGGAGGTTTTCACCACTTTATCCCCTAACAATTGGAAACATATTTTACACATAAACTCTTGAGGACAAACCTAATCTTCCCCTGGAAGATGAATGTAGTATCCTACCCAAATTTTTGAGAAAATTAATAAAATAAATTGGGGCACGTTCTGATTCCTTCGTGTTATTAGCTGTTTTCACCCCCTTATCCCCTAAAAATTAAGAAAATAATTTACAAATACACACTTCAGGATCAGCCTAGTTATCACCTTTAGGCGATTTTACAGGAAATTGTTCGTGCAGAAAAATTTGTATAATTCTCCAAATTTTTTTAGTTTAAGACCATTTTATTTTAAATATATATTCACAACTGCGGTTAGCATTTTAAAAATCAATCAATATAAAATGTGTTAGTAATAATTACCTATATAACGTGTAGTTATAAATAAATATTGATTGCTAACGGATATTAATTGTAAAATTCGGTAGTCTAGATATGAACTGTTAGTGAAGAATAGTATTTTTTTTCAAACTTTAAATTGTAACAATTGCCTAAATTTGTGGATAAAATTTAACTTTTCACAACATGGTTTGCACGTGTGCAAAGGTTTGACGCTTCCGGTAACACATTTTTCAGATGTTTCACTTTTCTAGCATAACCATTCTTATCCCCATTCGGAATTATATAAATTTTATACGGTGTTTATAACATAATACAAGCTATATCTCCTCTCATAACTGTATGGGTTTAGGCAGCTGCAGTTCATTCACACAGATTAGTGGCTGGATGAGTTCCGACATCTCGTAGAGTGCATAAGCCTAATTGCTGCATTTTTGCTAATCAGTAGACCAAAGACATTAACCGTAGCACTAGACTTAAGCGTTCGATAGTGCAGTGCTGCGGACGTTGATTGAGTAGAGTGATTGAAGACCATCGTTCAGAGTCCGTATTAAGCTGTAGGTTAACAAGGTATTTAAACGCTTTTATTAATACAAAAAAAAAATAGTATTTGTTGTTGGATTTTTACTTCACTTATAATAGGGAAGTATTGTAATCATTCTCCGATTTTTTTCAGATTTCACGTTTCAGGGTCCCTAGATGACGAAAAACATGTTTTCTCAAATCCGTCGGTCTGGCTGTCCGTCTGTGTGTTCGCGGCGTAGCTAAAAAACTACTTACCCAATTGACTTCAAATTGTGGTCAAAATTTAGAGGTCATATGGGGATAATCTGGTAACATTTTGATAAAATTCCAATATCTCGAAACAAAATGGCGGCCTAGTGAAATGTTAAACGATTTATTATTAAAAAAATACTTATTCAATTTATCTCAAATTTTGCAAAAAACCGTATTAAGTATTATACTGGAATCAACTGGTAACATTTTGGTACGAACCCAAGATGGCGGAACAAAATGGAGGCTTAATAAAATATTTAAAAATTCAGCCTGAAAAAACTGCTTAATGGTTTGATTTGAAATTGTGTGCCATAACTAATCGTAGTATAGGGATCAACTAGTAAAATTGTAGTACTAATTCAAGATGGCCGAACAAAATGGCGGCTTAATAAAATATTTAAAAATTCCGCCTAAAAAAACTTTTTAATGGCTTGATTTCAAATTGTGTGCCAAAAGTAATTGTGATATAGGGATCATATAGTAAAATTGTGGTACTAATTCAAGATGGTCGAACAAAATAGAGGCCAAATAAAATGTTTATAATTGTGAAAAAATCACCTCCTCACGTTTACGTTTTAGCGTACCTAGATATCAAAAAATATGTTTTATCATTTCCGTCGGTCTGTCTGCCGATCTGTCTGTCTGTCAGTTCTCGGCATAGCTTAAATACTACTTACCCGATTGTTATCAATTTTTTATCAAAAATTAAGGGTCATATGGGGATGACCTGGTAATATTTTGGTAAAAATCCAATTTTAAAACATTTTTATTAGAGTGGTGTATTATTTGAGGTTGAGATTTCGCAATTTTATTGTTGCATCTTCAAGACACATAGATCCTCTCTCCTGCATGAAACCCAAATTATCAGTCTGTTCCTAGTCCGTTGGTCCGCAGATATTTTCCAAATGTTTTTACTTAACGAACCTGTTATTGTTATGTCAGAGTGGAGTATTATTTGGGGTTAGGATCCAGTAATAAAACAAAAGATTTTTTATAATTTGTCGACGTTTCCTCACTTTCATATTGCATCCTCAGGACACATATATAGATTCTCTATCCTGCATGAAATCACATTATCAGTCTTTACCAATTACTTTGGTCCGCAGATATTTTCCAAATATTAAGTTTCTAAATGGTTTTCGTTTATGATCCTCTTGGTCTTATGTTAGAGTAGTGTATTATTTGGTGTTAGAATCCAATAAAAAAAAAATATTTTTTTAAATTGTCGACGTGTCGCAACTTTATTGTTGCATCCTCAGGACACATATATAGATTTTTATATTTTAGCTGAAACCTATATTATCAGTCTACTCCGTTGGTTCGCTGATATTTTCCAGGGTATGGAATCTATATGTGTGTCTTGAGGATGCAGAATAAAGTTCTGAAACGACAACTTAAAAAAGACTTTTGCTTTTTTTTACTGGATACTAATCCCAAATAGTACACCCCTTTAATATTACAAAAAGGGAATCATTAACGAGACCCATTTAGAAAGTCAAAAAAATTATTACTAAAAAAACTAATTATCCAATTTACGTCAAATTTTGCACAAATATTAAGCGATACAAAGCCACCTAATAAACTATTTCAAAAATCGGCCTCAAAATATTATTTATTAAATTAATTTAAATGTTTGTGCAAGAATCAAGTGTGACATAGAGATAAATTGGTGAAGTTGTGGTACGAATTAAAGATTAAGAAACAAAATGGCGGCAAAATAAATTTTTAAAAAACCAACGTAAAAAAATTTTGTTCAGTTGACTTTAAATTTTGCAGAAAAATTAAATGTGACGTAGCAAAATGGCGTTATGTGTCAACGTAAAAACGACTTATTGAATTTATTTTAAATTATGCCCAATAGTCCAATGTGACATAGGTATAAAGAAACTGGTAAAATATTGGTGGGAATCCAATTTAATGAAACAAAATGGCGCCCAATAAGAATGTTTGAAAATACAGTATAACTAACACATACATACTGTGACTATCCACTGAATTAAATTGGGTCACATTTCACTATTCCTAATGAATGGAAAAAAATTATAGGTGGGGGGAGTTCCGGGTAAAAGAAATTTACCGTTTTTTTATTATAGATTAAACAATATTTGTTCTTTTTTCAAGTTTCTTATTGAATATACGGGGTGGTACACTAAAAATGTCAATTATTACTTGCCACACTTTTTCTAAACACCCTGTATTGACTCGTCAAAAGTTACATGGTATGCCACGCAACAGAGCCGTTAAATGTCTTTTCGGACTCGACATTTTTAAAACTATTACCTATTTGTTTTTTTAAAGCTGTAAGTTCTGCGACTTATCCATGATCGTTTTATTGGCATTACAACTATACTGAAGATTATTGTCATATATCTTGTACCGTAACAACGCCGAGACATATACGCCCACACTACAAATCGAACCATATCGGTGAAAGTTTGACATATGCTCGTTGTTTATAGCATTAATAGGCTTGTACACAATGAGACCTTATCAGATCGGAGCAAATTGCCCGGGCAGAGCCCGCTTGATATAATTGTTGACTCAGAGTACGTTTGACAGAACAATACCAATGTGAGGTGTAAGCCTATAAAAAAAATCTGAAACGTATTAGCCTATGATAAATGAATCTTGTCGTGAGATGAAGTAGGCGAATGTGTTTCGTCTATTTTCATTTTTTTTCAATCTCATTTTATCGGTTATAATACATATACAGGGTTACGATAACGTAACGGATCAAGATCTGGAAAACAACAGACTTATTCAGTGGCGTAACTAGGGTGGTGCAGGTAGGGCACGTGCCTTGGACGCCATTCAAAATGGGTCGCAAAAATTCGAAAATTAATTTTTTTTTTATTATTAAACTTAAAATCTCTATTAACTAGAGTTGGTTGCTTTCTAAAGTTTTAAAATTCTTGTATCACTCACCGTTAGCAACACTGCTTGCTATAGATATCATATTTACCATAGATTATAACAAAATGTTCTATGCCACCTTGGTGATTTTTCAACTCGCCCAATAGGCCGACGATAGGCGAACAGGTATTGGAAACGTCTGGTCGTGGCCAGACACTTAATGGGCACAGACTTAGAGCACAGATTAATACAGATACCGCATTTTCATTAGGCGCGTAAATCATCACATAACCTCAATTTGGGCGGAGAATCGATCAACTCAGCAGCGTTGGGTCGGCCGGAGACTGGCATTATTGTTTCAGAGGTAGTCGTGTGCAGTGGCGGCGCTTTTAGTTCTTTAAATTGCCGGTCACCGAAGTAAAGTATACATTAAATTAAAATATTTAAAGACTATTAGATATTATTATAAAAAATAATATCAAAATATGAACACTTCTAGAAAAGTCAGTGGTATGGTGTGTGCACACACTGCAAAATTACAAGCTACAAATCATCTCATAGCTTTGTTAGATTTCCCAAGGATATAAGAAAATAAGTTTTTTTTTTAAATGTTATATAGTTTCCGACATATAATAATAGTTTGCAAAAACTTTACGACAGATGCTAAAACAGCTCTATATACGCTATAGCCAACGCTATACTAATTCATATTTTAAAAACAACTAAATAAACTTTGTTACTAATTGTGTACGTGTTTTGGGAGCCCCTGACAACAAAAGTCAATTAATGGAAATTACAGACAGTTGCGATCGAACGAGCGATACGCGAAGTAAGTGAGAACGTTCACATACCATTTCTTTGGTGGCATCGCGTTATTAAATGTATGGATTTTTCGAGATCGCGTTTTTAATCCTGGAATTTTCGAAATGTAATTTGATTTTGAGATTTCGATACTGAAAACCTTAATTGCGGGAATTATTTATTCATTTAATATCTTTTAATAGATTTGTCTAAAAATATTCAAATTTGTTATATGGGCTTCATATTACCTACTTATAATGTAAAAAACATCTAATAATGTTTTTACTTTCTTCGTAAAAGGGAAGTATTGTAATCGTGAAAAAATCACCCTCCGCAGATTTTTTCAGATCTTTACGTTTTAGGGTTCCTAGATACCAAAAACATGTTTTCTCAATTCCGTCGGTCTGTCTGCCTATATGTCGGTCTATCTGTTCGCGGAATAGCAAAAAAATTACTTACCCGATTTACTTAAAATTTTGGTCAAAAATTAAGGGTCATGTGGGGATGACCTGGTAAAAATTTGGTAACAATCCAATATGGCAAAATAAAATGGCGGCCTAGTGAAATGTTAAAAAATTATTACTAAAAACTGTTTATCCAATTTATCTCAAATTTTACAAAAAATTCGAGTATTATGTAGGAATCAAGTTTTAAAATTTTGGTACGAATCCAAGATGGTGGAACTAAATGGCGGCTTAATAAATTATTTAAAAATTCAACCTAAAAAAGCTATTTAATAGACTGATTTCAAATTGTGTGCAATAATTAACTGTGGTATAGAGATGAACTAGTAAACTGTAGTACTAATCAAGATGGCGTAATAAAATGGCGACTATATTAAATGTTTGTAATCGTGAAAAATTATCCTCTCATGTTTTACATATCTTTACGTTTTACCGTTCCTAGTAACATTTTGTATGAATTTTAGATAGCAAAACAAAATGGCGGCCTAATAAAATATTTAAAAAATCAGCCTGAAAAAACTACTAATTAGATTAATATCAAATTTTGTGCAACCATTAAGTGTAATATAGAAACAAATTCGAAAGGTTGTAGTACAAATTTCAGACGGTGGAACAAAATGGCGGCCAAATAAAATTTTGGTTCAAAATGGGGGGTGTGTGTCTATGTAAAAACTACTTATTGAATTGATTTTAAATTATGCCCAAAAATCAAGTGTGGCATAAGTAGATAAAATATTGATAGGAATCTAATATGAGGGAACAAAATGGCGCCGAAAAAAGTGTGTGAGAAGACAGTATATATGTGTTGCTAAATGATTATGCACTGAACTAAATTGAGTCCACTTCTCTATTCCAAATAATAATAATAATGAAAGATTCATAACCAGGTAAATTCCGGGTAAAGGAAATTTACCGATTTTTTAATTATTATTTGCATGTCATGTAAATACGTATTGTAAAATTTTCATTCACTGGTTTAAATTTTGTTTTGTCAGTGACATACTAAAAAGTACAAAATAATGTAATGTTGTCGAAATTAATTAAACGTACATGCTTCTCAAAGAAACAAAAAAGCGAATCACACTTTTTTGCATAGTCATTAAACAAAATATATTTTAAGGAAATTACATTATTTTGTACTGTTTAGTGCGTTACTGACAAAGCTTGTAGGTATTTTAAACTATAATTTTTTATTGAACCGAGGATCACATATGGTTTTATTTATTGGCGTGCAGTCTTTCTCGCATTGATGGCATAAAGCATGTTTGTCATGTTAGCATTAAAACTATTATTTTTTATCTAATCTTAGAGCAAGAAACTGGGTCATGGCTTGCAACAGAGAAGATCTTTTAGATAAAATAAACGATCTGCATAAAAATCAGAAGTTATGTAGCTTACACTGATGTCATCATCCTATTACTTATTTATGGATATTACAAAAAATATAAATGAACAGAAAAATTCAATTTGCTAACCACAAAAACCGTGAAAATCAGAAACATAATATTCCATTTTCGTGATGTGAGAGAGTATAATACTATATAATATTTGCGTTTTTCACACGCACGTCAATGGCAGTGAAATGAATATACCATGCGCTAAAACCCTTTCTACATGATACTAAAACACTAGTTCAGCAGTATAACTGACCTACCAATAATATAAAATTTTAACCTTGCCCTTATCCTTTCATAAATCTATTAAAACTCTAACTATACCACTCTGCACGTGCATTGCTACTATGTAGGTATACACAAATTTTTCAATATAAATATATTAAACTTGGTTAAACATTACTCACAAAATATTTTAATAAGGTCCTGTTGAGAATAAATAAAAATATTTCGAGTACATCTCTGTGTTCTCCGCCCTGCTAATAGGGTTCGATTAAACACGTTTATAAATGAAAATTGCAGGAGTGCGGTATCTGATTGGTTAATCTTGCTTAGAGTAAGAATAAAAATAGAGATTATTATTTACATATTTAGCCAATGCCAAGATTACCTCACAGTATAAAGTCGATCGTACGACGATGTCAAGCCTAGCCAGTAACTCCCAATGTTTATAGCAATTTATATTAAGGTGAATATGTTTAAACATGATGCAATAAAATATTCATACATAGAATAGTAATGTTTTTCCAGTATTAGTTTCTAAGCAGTATAAAGAAATTACTTTTATTGGAAAATAGTAAAATACAAGCTAAAATACCCAAAGCCACGGATCAGATTACACCAATAACAAGAGTTTTAGTTAGATATGGCAACCCCGATCGACAACTCCACGTATTAGACCATCCCACTTTCACTGACAAGGGATCCTTATAGTAAAAAAGTGTGTCAGTCTACAGTAAAGATTGTTACAGGATCACGTGACCGACGTGGCTTAAAAACCAATAGCGGGTTTTGAACTACAATAATACATTTTTCTACAACCGTCCTTAAAATCCTATTTTACACACTGATTGCAGTAGCTAAAGCTTGTTTTCAAGCACCGATGCGTGAAATACAATGGTTTCCCTAAAGGATTTACTTCACGCACCGGTTCAATAAGAAATGCATGGGCCGCCATTAATTTTAGGCACCGGGCCCGCACTGGTAATAATTTTATTAGGCGGCCGTGCCTCGCAATTTGTATCGTTGTCATGGTAACGAGTTGTCAAATTGCCAATGCAAACAGTTTAAAATAGACACTTTAAGTTCGAATAGTAATTTGAACAGTTTATTATTTTAAGTTATAATAAGCAATAATTATGGACTCTGATATAGAAATGTGTACTCCACCAGATATTACGGAAGCAGCGAAAACAGCTAGTAATTCTCTGTTACCTCAGAAGTCAAAGGAAATTTATGAAAACACGTACAATAAATTTATGACCTGGCGCAGTAAGAACAATATTAAAACCTTTTCTGAAAATGTTTTACTCGCATATTTATCAGAATTGTCAAAAAATGTGAAATCATCAACACTATGGAGTCATTATTCAATGCTAAAAAGTACTATTAGCATTAAAAATAACATTGACATTGGTAAATATCCAAAAGTTCATGCATTTTTAAAACGGAAGAATGAAGGATATATTCCACAAAAATCTCGAATATTGGAGAAAGAACAAATTTTCAAGTTCATAAATAAGTTTTTTTATTAACCAAAGTGATATTAATATTTGGGATTGCTGGTGCTCTAAGAAGAAGCGAAATTTATAAGCTAAAAATGTGCGATATTCAAGATTTAGGAAGTGTTCTTGTTGTATCCGTCCCTGGTACAAAAACCAAAATAACAAGAAAATTTACCATTACCGAGCATTTAGAATTATACAGAAAATATGCCGCCCTTCGTCCCCAAAATTATCAAGAAAACAAATTCTTCATCAAGTATCAAGGAGGAAAATGTACTCGCCAAGTCGTCGGGATAAACAAATTTGGAAAATTGCCTAGTGAAATAGCAAAATTTTTAAAACTACCACATCCAGAAAAATATACAGGCCATTGTTTCAGACGATCATCTGCTTCCTTGCTAGTTGAAACCGGTGCAGATTTACTAATGTTAAAACAACACGGCGGTTGGAAATGTTCAACGGTAGCTGAGGGTTACGTAGAAAATTCCCTTAACAAGAAAAATGATATTTCAAATAGACTTTTGTCAGTTCAAAATCCAAATATGACCTCGATCACAAGCAGCAATATTATTAACAAATCATCATCAAAGGAGGCTACAGAAGTTAAATTTAGTAATCTAACAAATTGCAACATTACTATTAATAATTACAATAATTATAAAGAAGAAAATTAAATAATTTAACTATAATTTCTATTAAAAAGTTACAGTTATTATAAAGTAGAAAATTAAATAATTTAACTATAAGTTCTATTAAAAAGTTACAATTATTATAAAACAGAAAATTAAATAAATAGTTCATTAGTTTAATTTGTATTATATAAAGGAGAAAATTAAATAGTTTAATTTTATTTCGTACTTGTATTATTTACGGTTGTAGAAAAAGTATAGTGTGCAATACGTGCGTGAAGACTTTTATACCCTTGTGTGATATTGTGACCCTCGCCTTCGGCTCGGGCCACAAACATCACACTCGTGTATAAAAGTTAACTTCACGCACTTGTTACACAATATACTATTTAACATTAAAGAAATGAATTTGCTAAAAAATATTTGAACCCAGAAATGTATTCAATTAAAATTGTCATTAGGTACCAAGCTTTTCTTAGCTTCAATACTGCATGTGTTTTAATGTATTATTGTGTAATTGTCGATATGGTTCAGATCTTCAAATTATAGGTCGCCTTACTTCAAGAAGCAGCGTTCTAAAGGTGCGCTGACATTAGAAGAACATTGAATTTTTAAATATTTAATAAATAAGTTTTATTTACTTTATCTTGGACATTGAGAGACTAGGAGCTTTAGTTGACCTTTGCAATTTGGGTTTGTAAATAAATGGCCGTTTAAGTTTGGAATTGTCTTTTAATCACCAAGTAAACAGCTAGATTTCCTTTTCCAGGGGACTAGCACCCCTATTCACTAAAGAGGTTTAAATTCAGACCAGGTCTAACTTGACAGTTATAAGCTTAAGATGACATTTCTAACAACACATATTTTTTCTAAATGTCACAATTACAAAATGACAGTGACATAAGGCAAACATAAATAAAAACTAATAATATATAAATAACTAATTTCCTTTTAAACTTTACATAATGGTTTGATTTTCATAGTGATGTAGGGAATGATTATTTCTCTGAAATTTACAAAAATACATATTTGCCTCATTAAGGAATAGGTAAGAATCCTTCCTTTTGTCAACGATAATGAAGCGTGGCCCATTTCTTCATTTTCGTACATCAAATATTTTAACAGGTCGACATTTTGTTTCACCATATTGAATTTATCCCAATCCCCATCCCCCCTCCCAGTGAAAAGCATCATTATTAGGTATTATTTATAATTTGACGTAAAACGTAAATAGAATATATTACTGTTATTGAAAAATAATAATTTTGGTTTCATTTGACATTTTATGTTTAGAGTGATTCACATAATGGCTGAATTGCACCCATGACCACACACGGCTATCTAGATCCAATAAAATATGTTAAGCACCTCATAAAGGTTTTTTTGAAGACGAATAGCTCAAAAACTACTTTCTAAATACAGACATATATTTTTGAAAAGAGGATAATGAGGCGCATCTAAAAATTTAAAAATATATAGGGTATTCCATTTAAAATAACAAAGTTCATGGTGATTTCTATATTTTCCGATAGTCATTTGTTTTTGATTTTAGCATGGTGTAAATCTTCAGATGAAATCCTAGTAACTTTCATAGTAACCACTTTTTTATATCTTTTGAAAAAAAAAAGATTTAAGGGGGTGGCAAATTATAAGAAAACATCCTGTAAATATCCTCTACGTGCCAGTACACCTACTCTCATTCTCCGAAATTGATTTCCTAACACTTCGGAAAATATCTGCCTAAAAAAGTTTTAAACGTTCAATAATTCGGTTTCGTCAATAGTTTTCATCGTTTTTAAATCACCGCAGAAAAAATAGTCCAAAGGATTCATATCCGGCAAACGCAGAGGCCATGCCTTGCGTTGCTAGATCTTTATTTCCTCTTCCTGAGTTACGGCCCATCCACCGATAAGGAAAATTTGTATTTAAGTACTGCCTTTCGCTGAAGTGTGCTTGCGCACCATCGTGCATATGAAACACATTATGCCCTAAATTAATTAGTACTTCTTCTAATAATACTTTAGTCTGGAGAAAATTTAAGATGGTCTTGAATAATTCCAGCCCATATTTTAATGAATATTGGTGCTGGAATCTAGATTCTACTACGGCATGTGGGTTTTCGAAGGCCCATAAGTAGTTATTAAAGAAATTCATTATTAAAGTTTTCGAAAAATTGGCTTTGTTGGTGAAAAGTGTTTTTTTCAAGAATCTTCTATTTCAGGTGAGTATCTGAAGAACCCGTTGACAAAATCCTAGACATGTGGGAAAATCTTGCGATAACATTGCTTGGACACGCTGGATATGATACGGATATAGCTGATAATACCTTAAAATACTCCATATAGTTTTATGGGATAAATCTAATCCTACTGCAATATTTCCCGTACTTGTTGATGGGTCGTTTTCAACATGGCCGTAGGGTTTTAACATTAATTAGTACCAGTTTCACTCAATAAAATCTGTAGTCGTGTAAATGTTTTATCGCACGGCCACACTCTATCTGGAAACCTATGATGGTAAATAAGCAATGCTTTAGTGGTATTTGAATCCGCGAGACCATAACAATAATGTATATCTGCTTTCTCTCTAATCTTAAACTCAGCCATAATTATTTGAGACAATACAGTTTAAAATGTAAAAATTACAGTTGAACAAGATGCAAGTATTTCCTGGTGCATGGCGTCTTGACATTGTTCAGTTTAATTTTTTGCTTGAACGTATTTGATTTCCTCCTGGAAAAGGGTTTACTTTACGACAAAACTCTAACATACCTTTTTGAACTAGTATAAGTCAGATAATCCAAAAACATAATAAAACATTTTAAAACAAGTCAGTAGGATTATTTCTTGTCCGTTTAAAATTCGCAGGTGCACGACACTGACGCTATGTTGACAGGAAAAGCATTATATTACCACATATATTTAGGAAAGGATATATGGCGCGAAGGCAATTGTTTCAATGTAAATATTCCTGGTCCCTGCGACCCGATTTTAATTTTCGCTGAAAGGAAAATTTCCACTAAAAAACTAGAAAGTTAGGTTAATTGAAAATGTTTATTTTGATTTGTACTCTAGTTAGGATGGTTTTACATTTTTTAGTCTTCCAACTGTCAGGATGGACGTTGGTTTCAAACTCAGACTAAATAAAATAAATCAGTACAACAGATACGTTTTTATTTTTTGCTCCATATTAAATCTTTTTCTGCTTGTTCTCTCATATTTTAGTGACTGATTTTGGTCTTAAAGAACAAACAAGAAAAAAAAAATTAAATATATACATATATGTGTACATGAACATATAATAAAGCTGTACACAGGGGAAGCAAGCCGAAAATCAAGGCAAGTAGACTACTGATTCATGAAATTTTAGTAACAATAGTCTATTCAAATTTTTTGCTGATTAGAATAATTTAAAACAGTTCTAAACCAAATATTAACTTTTCTCAAAATTCTACAAAAGCCTAAATAAAAGTGTACGGTTAAATAGGTGGTTGATGAGGCATAACATATTAATTACACATTTCAAAGCATTTTCAACTTTTGTGCTCTTCCTTTTAAAACTTGTGTAAAAATAAAATTAACGAACATAACTTTAATTTTTTACGAGCTGAAGAAACCAACTTGAAAATTCAAAAAACGACAACCGAATCCTTGATAAAAATCAGTTTATCAATTATGTAGGGGAGCCCAGAAGCATTTTGTCCCAGGCGTGACCAATTATTGAGTCATTTGTAAACATTTGCTTTAAATCACTTTGTAATCTGTGTAAGGCTAGTAATATTAAATTTCTTCAGTCACTGTTATTTTTTAACACAAGTTTAAATGTTAAAATTAACAAGTAGGAATGTTTACCTAAATGCCTTATTCATTTTCCTAAACTTATCACTAATCAGAGTCTATGATATGTTTGTAATGTCTAAGAGAATAACAAATTACAGTGATCAGTCCAACTCAGGCAAAAAAAAGTTTTTTGCACCAATCTGAACGAATTCAACTCGTTGAGAAAACCTGACCAGAGCTCGAGGAGTAGCACAACAAAACGTGTGCAAGTTGATATGCTCGAGAGTGGTGAGTATAATATATTTGTTTTATGGGCTGATTATATTTGGATAACACCATATAATAAATATTATAAAATATTGAGCAAGTAACATCAAATTAACATTTACCCCCAAACCTCTGGCATTTTAATTTTGTTTTTGTTTTTATCAATAATTAGGTAAGACTAATAGAAAAAAACCATGCTTCAACACTAGATTTGAATATTATTTTGAGAGCTACTTTTTGAAAATCAACATATCGCCAAGGATGTTAAAAAGTAGGATAAACCAAGCGTAAGCTTTCTTGAAATTTAATAATTTATTAACACAAAGCTATTCGCTATGGTAAAATTTGATCTACTCTACTCATTATTACTAAAATATACAAGCAAATCTTTGTAGATTATTATTATTATTTGTGATTATTGTAGTATATTAATTACCTCTGTTACTTATTTTCAGGTTCAACCGCCTTCTCCTTAATGAACTAATTTGCTTCAATAATTCGCTCATAAGTTTCTACCCAAAACTTATTTTCTTTTTCCTCTTGACTAATTTGCATACTTTATCATATGCAGTGATAGAATCCCAGTCTGAATAATTAACATTTATTAGTTTATTTGGTTTTTTTACTAAAATTGCAAAAACATATATATCAAGAAGTAACAAATTCAAATGTTCTAAAGCTAACATTAAGTTTACTGTCATGCACTCGCCTGCTAAATATCCGAAAAGGGGCATTATGAAAATAATCTAGATGAACTTACTTTCTTTCTTGAAATGTCATTTAGAAAGATCAAATACTGATAATTCAGAGCATCGAGAACTCAGAAGGAGCTTATTTTATTTACATTTCTGCTCATATGTAACAACTACCAAACAAGTCACATTGGTTCAGGTATTTCTCGCATAGTAAAACATCTTTACTAGAACCTAGCAATGAAATGCGTCGTTGTAGATTGATTAAAGCTTTTTTTTATAAACTTATTAACTGACAACGATTCAAAAGGAATATTAATCTATTTAATCAAAATGTTCTTATTCTTCTTCATTCCTGTTTATCCTGTTACATAACAGGACTTATTGGCTTTGCTACAAGGCAGTCGCCAGATTGCTCTCCGTCCGGGGCTCAGAGTCGTTAAATCGGCGACCCTCGAAGTCGACCCTGTACCTTATTGCAGTTTGGAGACGTTATCGGTAGGATATCCGGATGGCGAGCTCTAAGCTCCCGAATACTCCTAATCTTTCAAATACTTTTTAATATTTCCTGTTTAAATTATTGAAATGTACCTGGCTTCCACTAGGTGCCCCTTGAGAGTACTACTGATATCACGAGATGACCCATTCTTTCAAGCTATCCCCTTACCCCTCCCACTCCCGCCACGTAGCGGCCATTACGCTAATATTCTCTGTAGAACTGCGGCAGACGAACGGGATAGAAAGCAGGAACAACTAGGCCTCACACGTTCACAGCGTCTGCTCCCATTCTAGCGGGGTCGTTAGTTTCCACACTGAGCGGTTGAGTCTCCCGTTTCCCCCCGAAATAAAGCAGCAAAACCGAACACGTCGAACCACTTATGTTAATAATACAGAGGTCTGCCTTCGACGAGACGAACCGGAAGACTGAATCAAAATGTTTGATTTGACAGGTTGCTAAAAGTTTGGTTAGAATTAAAAAGATAGATGACAAAAGTTGAAACCATACGGCGTTGTCGCCGTAAGAATATTGTCCTGGTTTCTTCTAATTTACACAAATTCAATATAAAATAATTACAATATTATGAGTTGCAGTAGGTTTTTTTTGTAATTACATATTAGTTTTTTAAAGGTATATTATTAAGAAAATTAGGAAATTCAAGTATTATATCATTAAATATGAGTTTCGCGCATAAAATTCCTTGAATTTAAACAACACTTGGCAAACTTGCAGCCGCGCAGTTCAAGCCGTTCACAAACGTATGTCAGGTGTGAGATTTATAGATTATGTCGATCAGAAATAATTTAGACTTTTTTTTTTAAAACACAACTCTCAACACCTGTATCTCGGAACAATTAATTTTAGGGCAACTTTTTATAGGAACATTCTTCGTGAATTGATCTAAAGAAACGCCCCTTGAATTTCTCGACATCACTTGGGAAACACCCTGTATAATCTAAATATAGGTCGAAGTGATGTTTTATTGCTTAAAAGTTAAACATTGTGATTTGTGATAGTGCTGCTATAAGCGCACCGTTCTCACAATAATTCTGTTTCCTTTTTTATGCCCGTCAATACGGGGCATTTTATCGTTCCCGGTATATAATGCCGTCATATTTTAGACGCTTATTAAGCAGCAACACTTTCTCAACTGAGATTATACTGTTACTGCCCGTATAAAGTAGTCTTTTGCAAACACAGAAGACTCTTGTAGTCGAGCCGCCTTCTTTATGCGAATCCCTGTCATTTTCGAATACTTTACTGCGTTGGATTGTTAGAGCAGCTGCGTTCAGGGACTACATATTTCCTACTCGTACGTTTCCAGTATTAAATCGATATTTATATTGAATTCCGGTTTCTTGGTAGTCACATTTTGATGGCAAGGTTCAAACTGAAGCCGATTTGCGTCACTAGAGACGACATTTCCAAACTGACCGAGTTCTGCCGTTGAATAAATTACACTCATAAATTGGCAAAATCGAACCTCCTTAGCTGTTAAAACCGCTCGTACGTACTCGTGGGACAATGTACGGTCACCTGTATTTGAGTGCCGATAACTTGCTCGAAGGAGATATTACTGGATTATGGTGCCTTCGCCAGGTGGCAGTTCCCGCTGATCTTACCGATAGATGGTACTACATCGCTTTAATCGGCGACCAGTATATGAGGCAACACTGGTAATGGATGTCAAATGATTATGCCAATGAGGTCCTGTTTAGTGTTGCAAGATTTGCCTTCCATAACTTCAAATCATATCATATCAATTTACAAATTTAGCTACAACTACAACTTGTGTGAATTTGTGTGTGAATATCGATTTAAAGCTGAAATGTAAGAACAGGTGGTATATAGTTCTTCAACGTTAATACTCTAACAGTCCAACGAGGTTCTTTTCTGTGAAACTATTTTCTATTGTGGCTACACTGAGATGCCAGGTATTTTCATTATTATCATCAATGCCTTTATTCTTTTTTGCTAACAATAAATATTTTACAAACAAACGCTTAGAGAAATTTAGTGGAATAATTAACATTATCAACAAAACTCTCACTCGTTTCTCTGGCTTCGGAATATCCTGTAATTCTAACAAAGATGTATAAATTGTGCCAATTTAGATGTAGAATATCCCTCTGAAAGTTTGATTCTGCTACGAAAATTTTGGAGACAAAATTACAATTGCAGGGTATCAACTTATTGAAAATATGTATATATATATATGAAGCAACATTGGATGATAAGAAAAACTGAGGCAATAGCGGAATACGAAAGCAGTGGGTGTGGTTTGGAAATCAACAAATCAAAAACCAAAACCTTGGCAGGCGACAAATTTAATGTGCAGCAAATGGACTGATATATTAAACTCATTCGAATCAGTGACCAAATTCATCAACTTGGCAGCTCAATAGAGAGTAGAAAATGTAATATTCTGCACTGAAACATTTTCAGCAGATAGTTAGACATGAACTACTACTAGCTGCTATATTATTGTTAATGCCTAAAGAGGTAAGAAAAAAAGTGCAAGTGAAAGATATTTTAGTGATATCTAGTAAGATTCTGGGAATAATATCAATTAAAACAGAAGTGTCTTTCCACTTCGGTTTTGGCGACAGGTTTCTATTTATTCTATTTTAAGTAGAGGACACTGCTTTGTGCGTAACTGTGACTTGAACTGTTAGCAAAAGAAAGCAGAACATTGATGTGGAAGAGGAATTATGTGACTTTGTTCTGCTCTTTCTTCAGCCATTTGTTTTCCTTTCCTGAACAAAAATCTTGTGAAACCAGTTTAAATCTGCAATATTTTCTGTAGTATTCGAAAATTTGGTTTTTAATTTTTAATTTTGATCTCTATATCCTCCTTACTACGTGGCCAATCCAACTCCATTTTCAATAATCTATACGTTTTTCACATCTGCAACCTTTGTTCTTTTTTATTCCAGCAATGATTTCCTACCAAAAATAATTGTAACAGTTTTTTTAGACTTAAGGAGACTACATACAGGGTGTCCCACTAAGGGCGGCCGGGTAGCTTTTCTCAGAAACTATGAAAGCTACAGCTTCGCGAAAAAAAAATTCATAACTAAAGTGGCCAAAAGAAATTGCTGGAAAATATTTTCAAGTTTGTAAAACTACCGCAAGATGGCGTACCTGTAATGGTAAATAAAAAAAACACTTTTTTTTTGCAAAAATACCCAACATGAAATAACATTGTGATAACAGCAACACAAACACCAACAAAATCTGCGTCAGTTTTGTTTAAGGCGTTTTGTCATATTTCCAATAATGAGGCTGGGGGAAGGTGATAAATAAATCAACTTTCAAAGCGCTCTGTCTCCTACATCTTTTATTTAATGTTATTATTAAAGTGGGTACTTGTTTGAAAGAGTATTTAAAGCTCTTTCAACTGTCATTTTTGGCTCTCGATAGTTCTTGGTACACTAACTAGAGGGCTTTATTTAAACAAAAGTCAATTTTTAGAGATTTTCTCGAAAAAATCAAATGGAACGGTATGCTTTTAATAGTGTGATTTTAAATTTTGTCTAAATTCTGGCGAAAACCGCGTTTTGATATCTTTTTTCATTTTTTAGTTATTTCAAAATAACCTGTTTTCCGCTGATCAAAAAAAAATTAGCTTTTAATCATAATTAAATGTTATTATTCTGTGACCAAGTATTCTTTATTACAACTTGAAAGCAAATACTCCTTATTACAGTAGTGTTGGCTTTACCTCACATTTTATTCAGGCTTGGTACTGGTCCAAATTTATTTATTATCAAAAATGTGAAGCATTTAAAGTCCAACGTGCAATGACCCTAACAAAACGGTAAAACTGAACTCCTAAAAAATTACCATTACAAAATGTCTTTACAAATGTTTAAAAATGTTAGCATTTCTGTAAACCGAGTGATTTTAAGGAGGGAAAAATTAACTAAATCCTGTTTTGATATCTTTATTCATTTTTTAGTTATTTCCTATGAAGCATTCATAAAAGTGGTAAATCCTAAAACCTAATTCCTAATTTTAAAAATAGCTTGTTCTGTATTAAAGTAAATCATTATTTGTATTAATGTTAATGTTCACATACATAACGTTAATAACTAAGAATATTATTAGTTACGCGTCAACGTTAAAATATTGTAAGTAGGCTGGGTAAAAACAAAAAAGGCAAATTAAGCGTGGTTGGCTGGCGCGTTACTTAATTTAAAAATGGCCGTATGTCAAACTTCAAATAAGCAATAATGCATATTTATTGTTAGAACTTAGTTAGTATTTGCGAGTATATGCTATCATAATTTTCTTACACGGACTTGGTAAAAATGTCTTTTTCCATTGAAGAAGCTTATGACATGTTACCCTTATACTTCCAAAATTTCGAAAATGCGAATATAACCGGGCGGGTATATGCAGCTAAATATCCTAATACTCGTAAAAGACATTTCAGTAAAAGAGTATTTATGCGTTTAGCTAAAAATTGGCGCGAATTTGGTCAAGTGAATCCGATTTCAGTGGTGCCTAGAAGAAATCGTGCAGTTAGAAATGGGGATAACATTATCAACATTCTTGCTTACGTTCAAATTAATCCACATTTAAACACCAGAGTAGTTTCGTTGGACTTGGGAATTAGTAAGTCGACGGTACATCGAATTTTGTTAGACTATAAATTACATCCATATCCCGTTACTCTGCACCAAGCTCTGAGAGAAGGAGATTTTGATTCAAGATTAGATCACTGCTACTGGCTAAGATCTATGATTGTCGAGAATCCTTATTTCTTGTCCCGGATATTATGGACGGATCAAGCAACTTTCACGAACACTGAAGGGGTCAATTTACATAATATGCAATATTGGTCATCAGTTAATCCTCACTGGATGCGTGAAGTCGACAATCAAAATCGATGGAGTGTAAACGTTTGGTGTGGCGTATTGGATGGCCACATAATTGGCCCATTTTTTTTTAATGGTCACTTAAACGGCGAAGTTTATCTAAACTTTTTAACAAATGAGTTGTCTGCACTATTGGAAGATGTTCGTTTAGAAATCAGAAGACAAATGTGATTTCAACATGATGGTTGTCCGGCACACTTCTCCAGGGCAGTTTGTAATTTCTTGGACGAATATTATCGAAACGGCTGGATAGGACGAGGCAGTTTGTTTTCATGGCCTGCTAGATCCCCGGGCCTCTCTGTGCTTGATTTTTATTTGTGGGGAAGAATAAAAGACATTGTGTTTGAAACGCTCCCTACTACCCCAGAAAATATGATTGAAAGAATTCGAAATGCTATAGCTAGCATTTCAAGAGCTGAAATTGAAGTGGCCGTTGCTAGTATTCGGCAGACTTGATCGTTGTATTGAAAATAATTGCAAAACAATTTGAACATTTCTAAAGACATTTTTATTAATTGTAATTTTTTAAGATTTGTGTGTTATCGTTATTGTTATATGTTGTTAGTGATTTACTTAATGGGTTTTCGGTTTTGTTATTGTTATAGCCCGTTGGCTTTTAAACACGCTTCAAAATTTTGATAATAAATAAATTTGGACCAGTACCAGGCCTGGATAAATGAGGTAAGGCCAACACTATTGTAATAAGGATATTTTGCTTTTTAGTTGTAATAAAGAATACTCTGTCACAGAATAATAACATTTAATTATAATTAAAAGCTAATTTTTTTTTAACAGTGGAGAACAGTTTATTTTCAAATAACTAAAAAATGAATAAATATATTAAAACGCGGTTTTCGCCAGAATTTAGACAGACACATTTTTCCTCTTTAAAATCACACTGTTAAAAGCATACCGTTCCATTTGATTTTTTCGAGAAAATCTCTAAAAATTGAGTTTTGTTTAAACAACGCCCTTTAGTTAGTGTACCAAGAACTATCGAACAAAAATGACAGTAGTTAAAAGAGATTTAAATGCTTTTTCAAACAAGTACCCACTTGGATAACATTAAATAAAAGATGTAGGAGACAGAGCGCTTTGAAAGTTGATTTATTTATCACCTTCCCCCACCCTTATTATTGGAAATATGAAAAAACGCCTTTTACAAAACTGACGCAGATTTGGTTGGAGTTTTTGTTGCTGTTATCAAAGTGTTATCTCATATTGGGTATTTTTGCAAAAAAAGTGTTTTTTTATTTACCATTGCAGGTACGCCATCTTGCGGTAGTTTTACA
The DNA here is from genome assembly GCA_030620095.1 of Kuschelorhynchus macadamiae. NCBI lineage: Eukaryota > Metazoa > Arthropoda > Insecta > Coleoptera > Curculionidae > Kuschelorhynchus > Kuschelorhynchus macadamiae. Next base: position 577,208 of record JAUTXW010003635.1, read on the forward strand.
AACTTGAAAATATTTTCCAGCAAGTTCTCTTAGCTACTTTAGTGATGAAATTTTTTTTCGCGAAGCTGTAGCTTTCATAGTTTTTGAGAAAAGCTGCCCGGCCGCCCTTAGTGGGACACCCTGTATATGAAAGTGGAAAGACAGATCGCCATATAAAAACATAAATATTTTATAATATTATGTAGGTCATATACTCATTAATCCAATAAACTATCCCATGCATTTTATAATACTTTTAAGTGCACTCTATAAGATTTGGGGATATCTTATATTTACTCTACGATAAATATATTCCACTGTTTTAAAAGGATATTAGGAGACTCTCCATGTATAACAATTGTCTTATTAACTTCTGTAGAAGTCTTATAATGAATGACTATAAGATATTGATATGCAGGGTGTTTTACTTAAAACTCCAAACGCTGATTTATTGGAAATTAATGATTGAGATTTCAAAAATACGTCTACTTCTAGGACAATTTTTGTAAATGCATTAACTTGATTACTATATTGGCACTTGGATTCCAAACCTGGATCTCTTACCAATTAATGTAGATATCAAAATTTGAAAACATTTTAATTAAGTAAATAGAATAGAATGGAAGCTTTCATGGCTTAAGAAATCATGGTTCTTGGTATTAGACAGTATCAAACTGGAATTATTATTTGGAATTACTATTTACTAAAAACCAAAACGTTGATTCAGATATGTAGATGATACTTTTCTTGTTTGGCCTCATGGACAGGATAATCCTCATATTTCTGGATGACCTTAGCCAACAACATTATAATATTAAATGGACAATGGAAATTGAGTCTAATGGAGGGATTGCCTTTCTAGATGTATTTGTTTAAAGGAAGGAAAATGGTACATTAGCACATTCTGTAAACTAAATCGGTTATTAATTCATTAATAAATTAAAGCCATTTCGATTTCTGATCAAGATTCTCTAACATCGGAAATAGTAACCTCTGAAAGAGAATGGCTATTGCATTGAAAATATTACGCGTCCAATTAAAAGATATAGTAATCCAACTCCCTGAGAGGACAATGATAAGAAACCAAATTGATTGATATATTTTTATAGATAGGATGTCATTTAGTAGTCTTTTGTTGAAGTCGCGACGCCTTTGAAAGCGGTGAAAGGGTTGTTTTTATTTTTTGAGTAAATATTCACAATTTACCCCATCAAATAAACGCTTTCTACCAAAATTTGGAATCCACGTTGTTCCCCGCGAGAAAATGAAGGACGTTTGGATTTTCAAGTGACACAACCTGTACATTGAGGACAACTTATACTTTTTTTTATAATTTGCAATAATCAGGCTATATCGGATCAGATATAACGTCATGTAAAAATCTAGAAGATTTAAAAGACTCTATAAGATATTTACATATAATGAGCATATTTTGATTTTTGGGCTTCTACTTTAGCCTCCTCATGAGGCAGGCTTGCACCCAAAGGGTTCTCAAATGAAATATTCTTAATATGACCCTAGTGAAAGCGAATATTATATCAGTCTGAATCTGTAGTTTGTGCTAGTATTAAAACTTAGTGCCACTTACTGGGACTTCGGGGTCTTCCGGCTATCCCTATCAAATCTTATATAATCTTATAAAAAACGTATATACTTCACAATAAAGATCTCTCTGAAAATAATTTAAGTATGTAAATTGTTGCTTAGTCATTTTACAATTTTGTATAAACAGGTCTCATAATAGATTCCAAAATCTTCAGCAATTCAGACTAATAAAAGCTTCTGAGAGTTTTACATAGAATTATGTTATAAAATCTGTGTCTTATTGCTTATTGTAACTATAAAATTTTGCAAGGAATCCTCTATTTTTTATTTGATAGCTGAAGATTCAAATATTAGTACCAGAAAAATATCTCAACAAGTACAACAGAGTACTTCAAGAGCAATTACTCTATCCCTACCATATTCAAAATGTACATGACACCTGAAGATTATCCTCCACAAGTGGAATATGCCAGCTGGTTTTTACAGAAGCAACGGGAAAAATCTTTTGGTTTTGTGGGAGAGTTTTGTTTACTGATAAGGCAGCATTTACTAGGGACGGGGTTATAAATTCCCATAAAATGCATATTTGGGCTGAAGAAAATCCTCATGCCATAATTCAGAATAAACATCAAAATAAGTTTTTAATTAAGGTCTGGATGGGAATAATCGGAAACTATTTGATCGGACCATTTGAACTTGAAAATAGATTGGATAGTGCAGGTTATTTGCAGTTTCTTCAAGACAATCTAGAGGACCTACTGGAAAAAGTACCTTTGGACACCCAATTGGATATGTGGTATATGCATGACGGGGCTCATCCCCGTTTTAGTATAACTGTAAGGGATCATTTAAATACCAAATTTCCTAATCAGTGGATAGGTAGAGGTGACCCATTTTCATCGCCACCTCGGTCTCCTGACCTCAATCCCTTAGATTTTTTTATGGGGTCATCTGAAAGGTCCTGTGTACTCTACTCCTGTTGAAACCAGAGAAGGGTTACTAGAAAGAATTATTACCCATAGTAGGACAATAAGGAATAATCATACTGTATTATTTCAAGTCCAAAGGGCAAACCTTGATAAATTAAGAAAATGTATAGCCGTACGGGGAGCATTCATTGAAAATGTGTCAGATTGAAATTATTTTTTACCTCTTCTTGTTAATTTTGGTTTAATCAATGACATTTTCTGGTTAGGTTAGGGGGGGGAGGGGGTTTGAAAAGACACAATTATATTCTGTGCAACGTATGGATACCAATACTCCCGCCCTGCGTAAAAAATCTACTATTTCCTAGCGAAAATGATGAACAAGTATACACTTTTATAAAATTCATATTTTTTTATAAGTATTTATCAGATCTTTTGGGTAGTTTATGACCCGTTGTGTAATTAAAAAAATTTCAATACTTTACATCGTAACTGTATTGTATAAGGTATCAGCAAACTGTGTTGAAACAGTACGTTACGTTTTACAATAAAAACAAAGATAAGCTTAAGTACTTCCAAAATACCACAAACATTTTCAAAATAAAATTTACTTTTGGATTCCATCTTATAAACCTTCTTTACAACGAGTGGGAATATTGTATACTTACTATTTTGTCCATGAATGAAGAATTCAGGTAACATTTCGGGTGAGGTAGACGGATATTTACAATTTATTTAGTACTTCGGTACATAAGAATTATTTTTATCACTCCCAATTTTTATTCGTCACTTTGTTCGTTAACGATCTTGAGCGATGTCAAAATGTCCGTAACCGCAATCCAATCACGTAGCTTCTATCAAATGGAATAAGTTTACGACCAATGTGGACAATAAACAAGTAATTTTTCCACAATCGACCGGTTCGCGGAATGAATATTTTACAGGAGTTTATTCTGCTTATTGACACCTCACATCTTTATTTGCCCACTTCCCAAATAACGGTTTTAAGCGGCCGAGAGAATAGGGACCATCTTAAATTATGTGCAAATGGGCTAGTAAACATATCTTGTTCGTGAAATATTCAATAATTAGAGCTTTTCCTATTGTCTATAGCGAAATTATTACATATAGTTCAATTAAATATAGACAGCTTATATTAAATATCCATTACACGTATGTATGCTATGAAAGTTAACATGCGATTTAAATACTATAGGCCTGAAACATTACACAATCAGTAAAAGAGCGATTGATTGACCAATTCAGAGGGAAATACTTTTAAATAAGCCAGCTAAGTACAGGGTGATCAGTTAAGGGTAGCGAGCGGCCATATCTCATAAGATATTGGTCGTATAGATTTGAGAAAAAAAAATGGTAATAAAAGTCGCCAAGAGAAATTGCTGAAAATTATTTTCGAGTTTGTCAAACGTCCGCTAGAGGGCGTAACAACCAACATCAAGTAGAAAAATGGGGTTTTTATAGAATTTTACCTAATGAAAATATATCGATAATATCATTTTCATATTTAGTGACCATTTCCCTACACTTTTTGTCTAAAATGTTTTGTTCTATATATCAAAATAAAGCGGTGGGGGATGTTCAATTATTTTTTCAAACAAACCAAGATGTCTCTCGTTTCTTTTGACCGATTTTAGCAAACTTAGGCTCATATGAAAGAGCATAATTTGCACTACAAAACACTTATTTGGTTTTGAATTTTTAACCTTTGCTGGCATCGCTAGATGGCGTTAACTGAATTAGTAGCATATTTTTTAGTTTTTTTCAAAAAATGGGCAACAAATGTAATGGTATATTCATTTTTACATATTTTAAAAGGGGATAAATTTCTCTATAATTTAATGAAAATAATTTATCACCTACCTTTTTTTGAACCGTTGATATTGACCAAAATATTATTTTATTTTATGAAAAAATGACACGCCACTGCTTTTTGCCAAAATAAAAATCATTTTCGTAATCACTTATTAGTTGCTAACAAAAAGAACCTCTTGCCTTTTTTTCGTTAGACGAACGGTTTTGGATTGAAAAAATAAGATGTTGTTGTTGGACAGTTTTATTAAGATTTTTCATTGTTAAACATCTTATTTTTCCAATCCAAAACCGTTCGTCTAACGAAAAAAAGTCAAGAGGTTCTTTTTGTTAGCAACTAATAAGTGACTACGAAAATGATTTTTATTTTGACAAAAAGCAGTGGCGTGCCATTTTTTAATAAAATAAAATAATATTTTGGTCAATATCAACGGTTCAAAAAAAGGTAGATGATAAATTATTTTCATTAAAATATAGAGAAATTTATCCCCTTTTAAAATATGTAAAAATGAATATACCATTACAATTGTTTTTTTTGAAAAAAACTAAAAAATATGCTACTAATTCAGTTAACGCCATCTAGCGACGCCAGCAAAAGTCAAAAATTCAAAACCAAATAAGCGTTTTATAGTGCAAATTATGCTCTTTCATATGAGCCTAAGTTTGCTAAAATCGGTCAAAAGAAACGGGAGACATCTTGGTTTGTTTGAAAAAACAATTGAACTTCCCCCACCGCTTTATTTTGATATATAGAACAAAACATTTTAGACAAAAAGTGTAGGGAAATGGTCACTAAATATGAAAATGATATCATCGATATATTTTCATTAGGCAAAATTCTATAAAAACCCCATTTTTCTACTTAGTGTTGGTTGTTACGCCCTCTAGCGGACGTTTGACAAACTCGAAAATAATTTTCAGCAATTTCTCTTGGTGCAAACCGTTCTGTTATTATAAAAGTTATTATCTATGGGCTAATGTGGCTGAATACTTTGATGGACAGCTGATATGGTCTATATGAGTTATCATTAAGGAGACTAGCGATTTTAAATGTTTATATATCTATGGTTTAAAATTTATAGTCATAATTGTCATAGTATCCCAGACTTTGATTTTTAAAACTATTATTATCAGACTAATTAATTAATAAAAATAAATATATTTTTACCGAAGCATATAAATTGTTTTTCCTTATTTTGACAATACCGTCGACAAGTGCTTCAGTGGAAAGAAGTTTTTCTTGCTTCAAATGTGTAAAAACTTATTTAAGAAATACAATATCTCAAGAGAGATTTCTCTTGGCAATATTTCAATTCAAAAGGAATTTCTGGAGGAGACTAGGACAACTCATCCATTTTATGAAGATGTTATAAATAAATTTGCTGCTATGAAGGATAGGAGAATTGATTTATTATACAAAATTTAGGTAAGTCGTAAAAAAATATTCTACCCCCTCCACATATAAAAAAATTCTGGAAAAAAAATGATTGCGATATTTTCTTGCTTCATTTGCACTTCACTTACTTTTTCACCCGCGAGCCGACACTGGTTCGTTTTAAAACTAATGTATTCGAGTGAAGAGGTTTTTGGTATCATTCTGATGGCATTGATTTTTAACCACTGTCAAAAACTTTGTGAATTTTATATCGACCAAAACGGAACCGAAATCGAAACGAATTTGGCCAAATAGTTTACTATCGGTCAGAAATCCAAATATTAACAGACAGAAGCATTCCCGCACGTTTCTAAACTGTCAGAAATTTGTCGGGGGTTATTTATTGGCAAAAAGCCATAAGCAGCAGGTATAAAGATAGTTTCTTGGCCTCTCCTTTATGACGTTTCCTTAAATAAAAATTTGAGATTACCGTCCAACAACCATAAGAATTCTAATTTAATGGATGCCTCTAATCTTAATACTAAAAAAAGTCAATAAAGTTCCAAAGTGAGGATTCTAAATTAACTTAGTGTCTAGGGTTACATCTAGATATTTTGCCTCCTATGTAAAGTCTAATTAGGTGTAACAGTGTCCTCAATCTCTCCATTTTCCCCTGCCTACTAAAAAACATTTTTTTTTAACGGTTGTTTTATAATATTAGAGAAAGAAAATTTCAATTTTAGTTTAACACAAAAGTAAATATGCAAAATGTTCGAAAAAACGTAACATCTTATTTGGAACAGGAATTATAGATACAATCAACCTCGAACAAATGGATTCCTAAAAAACATCGTGCGTGGTAGCAAACAACAAGTTTTTTAGACCATAAACAATGATGTGGAATTTGTCGCTTGCATTTCACAAGATGGAAATAACAGCAGGACCAAATTAGTTGCAGGTGTGGTTTGACGGACGTCCTTGCACGGCCTAGACAAGTCGAACAACACCGCTAGAGAGCAGTGACTTTTTGCAATAAATTTAATTATTGTATAAACCAATCCGAACCGCTAAAATAAATTTTCTTAACTTATTCGAGTCTAAAATAAAAATTTGGTTGTATATTACTATTTACGCCTGTTTTGTTATGCTCGATTTATTTCTTAATGCATGTTGCTTAGTTGTTACCTGATGAAGTGTAATAATAAATAATAATGTAAAGAGCAGCACTGAAATTTACATGAGGTGTCTGGGAATAATGTCAGGAAAATTAAGGTGGTAATTCTCCATAAAAAAATATTGGTAGTAAGGATTTATAAAAAAATGTTGTTGGTTGTCAGTATACAGAGGTTCAAGTTCAATTTTTATTTTCCTTTTTCCATCATATTAAATGTAATCTTTAATGAATCAAGCGGATGCATAACAGAATAAGCTTCGGCAAACTCAAAAATCCCGTGATAAATATAATTTACTGGAGCGCCACCAGAGGACATTTTACCTGAAATTCAAAATTAATTTAGCCCAGAATATTTTTATTTTGACAGATATTGCTAAAATAAAGTTGCCATTTTGATCGCAGTGAAAAATATCAAAAATAATATAGTCTTCTTTAGAGTCGATAAATTTTACCTTTTAGCCGCAAATTAGACTCAAAACTTTTGTCAAATTAACCCAAATTTTAAATTGGCATAAGTCGTCTTGTCTCAAATGTTGCGTTATTTGGTATTTCAAAATACAAGAGTTCTAACCACACTACACCACAACTTGTTACGTTCTGGACGCGCGTTTCGCTAACCAAGTTAGCATTATCAGCAGATGATATAAACTAAAGTAACTTATCCTAACCGAGACTATTTATAGGTAAATGTGGTCACACTTGGTTGCACCCAACTGTACCGTTGTCAAGTAAACAATAGAGGGGACTATAGGGAATAGGCCCTCTGTCTTTATTTTAATGCTATCTCAAATGCATCCAATAATCTATTATTAGATACATTTTTAATCAACTTAAGATTGTTGGGCAACGTTTGATTTTTCTGTTCTTCCGTATCTTAAACGTGCCATGTGTTCTTTAAAACGAATGTTTATGGAGCGTTTAGTTTGCCCAACATATTTTAGATCGCAGTCATTACAGCTAATTTCATAGATGCCACTCCTCTCCCTCAAGTCGACTTTGTCTTTGGGGTTTCCAAGAAGATTTTTCAAACTATTCTCCGTTTTGTAGGCTACTCTTAAACCTACATTTTTAAATACTTTTTCTAGACCTCTCGTATATCTGGGATCATATGGGATTACTATGAATTTATTGGAGGCCTCAGGTATTTGAAGAGTAGTGGCATCTTTTAACATTTTCTTATGCTTATGTCTATTTACTAGTTTATGTACAAAATTATCATTATATCCATTACTTTTAGCTATATTTTTAATTCGATTCATTTCATTGTTAAAACGTTCTTTACTTAGTAGAAAATTGACTAACCTGTGAGTTAAGAAATGGAATGCTGCCATTTTGTGTTGACGGCAATGAAATGAGTCGGATGTTATATATCTATCAGTATTAGTAAATTTCCTATAAATATCAAATTCTAATTTATCGTTATTTCTAATAACTAACGTGTCGAGAAAAGGTAATTGCCCATTGTTCTTCTTTTCGTACGTAAAATTAATGGAAGGATATTTATTGTTTAATGTTTCTAAGAAAGTGTCCAAATTTTCTGTTTTAGTATCAAAAATAGCAAACATATCGTCTACGTATCTATACCACACCCTTGGGAAATACGTGAGTTCTTTTTTGAATTGGGTTTCTAATCTGCCCATAAACAAATTTGCAAGGAACGGAGATAAGCAATTGCCCATCGCAGTTCCCTCTAGTTGTTTATAATATTTATTGTTGTACTGAAAAAAATTTTGATTCATACATAATTTTGTGAGAAGTAAATACTCATCAATAATTTCTTTCTTCAAATTATTGATTTCAAGTAGTTCCTTTAGGTACTCTAAAGCTAGTGGTATGGGTACACTAGGAAACAATGAGCTTACATCAAAAGATATTAAAATTTCACCTTCTTTTAAGTGAACATTCTTAATTTTATCTAAGAATTCTAACGAGTTAGTAACTTCAAAGTTATCATACGAGATATTTAATTTGCCGAATTCTTCTACTAACCATTTTGAAATATTGTACGTTGGTGATCCAACAGCTGAAACAATAGGTCTCATGGACTTCCCAGGTTTATGAATTTTGGGAAGGCAATACAGTTTAGACAACTGTGGGTTACTATGTGTTAGTTTGAATTTTAGTTTATCGGACACAAGGTTTTTACACTGTTTTAAAGTACTTTTTACTTCTGTTATCGTTTTTGATAACGGGTTTTTCTCAATTAAATCGTAAGGACCAGTTTGAATCAAATTGTCTACTCTTTCAAAATAATCTGTTTTGTCTAGTATAACAACCTTATTTCCTTTGTGAGCTTTTAAATATAAACATTCCTTTTTCACCACAGGTTCCAGTGTTAGGACTATTTGGTATTTGATAATTAGTTACTTATCGACATAATTTTTTTAAATCACAGGTTATTAAAAAATTACCTATCAGTATTCGAATATAGAATATCGGGGCATATACTTTTGCTATGGACGAATAACTGGAAATGCAAAAAAAGCCTATCGGCCATACATAGAAGTATATTACACTGATTGAAATGCCCCTCATGCACACACGTTTTTAAATATTCATAGGAGACTTGATGAACAAGGTATATTTAGGCATTGCAAGTGTGATACAGGAAGAGCCGGATTCGTTAGAACAGTTGAATGACGAATAGTGATAGAAGAAAATGCCGGTGTCAGTACTCAACAAACTGCTGTTACAGAAGGAACTACAAAATCTACTGCTTGTGAAGTAGTCCATAAAACACTTTTCTGTCTTATTCTGTTGCAAAAGGTTCAAACACTTTATGATGGTGATCAGATATTACTCCAAAAACATGCGTAAAAGATTTTTTAAAAATATGAAAATATACTTCCACTGATATATTATTTACAGACGAAGCTGATTTTACACGAGATTGGATAATATATTTACATAACTCAAATTAGTAAGCTATTTAAAATCTACGTGCCTATGTTGTATTAGAGAAGATTCATGTTAAACGTTTGGGGCGGCATTTTCTGGATGGATTGTTAAATGGAAAATGTATTTATTTTTTTTTACAAAATTATCTAAGAATAAGGATGTGGCTCTTGCAAGGCGGAGCATCACCATGATACAGCATTAAAATTCGTGAATAAATATCTGAACGAGATATTTTCCGACCGTTAGATAGGAAGAGGCGGATCACTTCCTTGGGCACCCTGATCCCCAAATCTCAATTCGATGGATTTTTTTCTCTGGAGCTATTTAAAGACATTGCTGTATTAAATTGTAGTCCATAACCACCCGGTGTTCTAAAGCTGCATTCTCACCGAGACTCTGTTATCGATATTGTCGACTTGGTGTTTATGTGGCAATCAACGGTGTTGATCGACATGTCGACTTATTTTCTATCGCCTGTCGGTAAACATGAAAGAGCAATCGATCGACTTTAGTGGGTGGACGTGTTTTCGACGTTTGACAAACTGTTAGTACTCAGTGACGTCTTGCTTTGTTGACATTGTAGTCGTGTTTTTCGTTGGAGAAATGGAATGGGAACAAGATAAAGTCATAGCCTTTATCGAGGCATATAAACTGAAAACAAATCTATGAGATTCTAAAACCAAAAACTATTAGAACAGAAACTTCAGGCACGATGCCCTTATGGAAATTGCTATTCAATTTAACGTCGAGAAGCAAGCGGTAGAACAAAAAATTAAAAATCTTTCATCAATCAATTTGCAAGAGAAGTAAAGAAATAAAGGACAGCAAGAAATCTGGCACTGGTACGAACGTTTGCTTTTGAACTAGCTATGTATTTTAATTTTTTAAACGACTGGGTGCTTAGTACACTGTTACCCCCTCATATTTGGGAATATATTGTTATTACGTTCGCGGGAGTAAATATAGTTATATGATAACGCAACAATAGCATTTCATTCTTTTGGTACAAAATATTTTTGTTATGTGGGGTAATAATCTGGGTTTCGAAAAACTTCGATATTTTTCTGTTTCTTTATTTCGAACACTTTTTCTACAACTTGAGTTTGTAAAAGGGTTTTTTAATAAACGTTTGGAACCGTTTAACGACCGCATGACAACGAACCTCTCTTAAAACTCATGAAATCACGAAAATCAAACTACTCCCCCTAACGAGTTATTTCTAAATTATATATGTCAAATGATAAATTTTAACATTTTTCGTATTGCCAAGGAACTTCTCCTCCGGGTGTCATAAAATAGTCTTTTAATATGTCGCTCACTCTCTCACTTGTTGGGCATGCTTCTGGGTAGTAAAACGCACTTCTTCTGGGTATTCTGGGTAAATCTGCTAAGCCAGGCTGATTACCATTTTCATTTCTCCAAGCTCCTGGAATAACGGCTCTTGAATCAGAGCAGTCAGAATCGAATATTCCAGGGGGATTATAAATGTTCTTATATGCACTTTTTCTAAAAAAAATGTGCAAGTGACATCCTGCTAACGTTACCTTGTAGGCGGTTTAAGGTTCCAATAGCAATGGTTTGCGGAATATTTTAAATATGATATTAAACCATCTTCTGATATTCTTCGAGCCCTGCTGAGACGATAATTAAATACTTTTTCCCTAAAACCTTTAGTGTGATTTCCAGCATACGGTTTCATTATGTGCAAAGGAAATGCATTTGGGAGTTGATTTTCTTCAAGTAAATACATTGTATGGTCCTCTAGAAGCTTATTAAATATGGTACTACTAAACACGCCACCATCTGAAATGCGGCCTTGTCATCCCACATTAGCGTAAATAAAATTGTAATTTGGGTCGACTACGGCGAATAAAACAATACTGAATAATCCTTTGTAATTGAAAAATTCACTGCCGCTGTTTATTGGAGCTTGCAACGATATGTGTTTTTTCGTCAATAGCTCCGACGCAGTTTGGAAACTTCCAACGATTGTAATAGTCTTCGGCAACGGCTTTCCATTCTGCTTCGTTTTTAGGTATCTCAGATTAAAAAAAGTAATTGTAATATTTTATTTTTTAAACTTTAAACTAGCAACAGTACCAACAGGAGTAAAATAAAAATTCTTTATATTACAGATTTCATCGATGGTGGATGCTGTGGAAGAGGCCAACGATGTGGATAGTACTGCTGATGAACAAGGGAATACTCAAGATGTCATTTTAAATAATGAAGAAAACAACTCTCAAGACTCTACGAGGAGTAATGTAAATGTCGGTAATGTGGAAAAAGCAAAAGAAAATGTAACTACAAAAAAACAGTTCAAGTCGCCAGCTCTTGGCCATGTACCATCAAGGAAAAGGAGATGCGATGACTCATTGGTTAATGAAGCATACGAGGTAATGTCGAAAACATTAGCGGCAAAAAATTGTGATTATCATAACTGGCGAAGAACTGGCTGTGACATTGCGAAATTTGCCCACTTCTTATGCTCAAGCTACAGTGCAATACAAAATAAACACGCTTCTGTTTCAAGCTAAATTGGGAAATTACAACTATCCCGTAGCACATTAGCAGCATTTTCATCAGGCTCAGCAGCAAGACAATTATCCTCAGTCTTATCAACAGCAATATTTTTTCAGTTCAGCAAATTCTGATGGCTTATTAACGATTTCACCGCCGCAACAGTCCCCGGAATCGTATTCCTCATACTCTCCTTTTAGTAATCCCTCAACTCCGTCACAATCAACTACTGCTAGTACTACTGATGAAGATGAAGTTGTAGATCATTTCGTCACCCAACTACAAATTCCAGAACGACAAATGTCACAATAAAGAAAGATATGCTCAGCACTATTTTAATTTAGGGTTTAAATACTTAGTTTTATTTTAGTTTCAGCTTATTGCGGTTGTGTTTATTTATTCTTTGTGGTTGTTAAAATTTGATTAAGAAGTAGCCATACTTATTTCATATTTATATGAATCTCGTAAATATTAACAAACATCTAAATACTTACCTTTATACATTCTTGTAATACATCAATAAGGGCATCGCACACCTCCAAGACAATTTTGGAAATTGCCTATTTTGAAATTTTGAAAACATATATTACTGAGTAGTACGAATCTCCTGTTGATAAAAATCTCAACATTATAGCAAGACGCTCCGTTATGGGAATGGCAGGAATGGTAACTTTTTTACAAATTTTTTGCCATATTTTTTGTAATATATATTAAAAAATTCCCTTTTCGACATTCGAAAAAAAATCTAAAGCCACCGTTACACCTGTATTCAAGACACAATATGTTGACGTCATCTTTTTTTAAATCTTCTATCAAACCACTAGAGCTGTATCTAGTTCTACTTTGAAGACTTGTTCGAACCCAAAATTTTCTTTTGCGTGCGATTTTTCTTTATTTAGTCGCGTTAATAATATATGCGGCACAAACCACTATATATCAGACATGTTGATTTCCACTAGTCGACAAACATTTCTGTGAACTCTGGTGTGGACAGATGCAGTTTTGTCGGCTTGTTGATCAACAATGTTGATAGACAAAGTCTATCGACAGTGTTGACTCGGTGAGGACGCAGTTTAAGACATTTTTTAAAAGCCATTAGAAAATACATAGAAGTGCATACGTTGTTAACATCATTGTTAATCTAATGTTTGTACTTTTTTTTGTTAATTTTGAAAATGTGTTTGATTTTATACGTTTGCTTAAGTAATAGGTATGTTTTTATTGTTCAGAAACTAATTTTTTAAGTAAATACAAATTTGTTATCAATGTTATTTAGTTGATAGGTAACTTTTTGAAGCAAGGTGACTTGATTTTTTATGCCATTTAAAAATTTGGTTTAATTTGATGAATAGTTTGAGGCTGATTTGTTGCTAAACTATGAAATTTATCGACTTTAAAGAAGAGTACATTAGTTTTGATATTTTGTTAATGCCTTCAAAATGGTGAATAGTAAAATAGTGAAATAGTTAAATTTCAGGATTTTAGGGCTTCTTAAGCTTAATTTGTATGCCGAATGTTAACTTGATTTGTGCAAGATCAAATTTAATATGAGGAAAAATGCTTTTGCTCCCTTATAAACCAAACAGATTCTATGTCAAACAACTTACTACCAGTAAAACCATCATCTTATGTTTTCTTACGTTCTTTTCGAACACCCTATATAAAATGTAAAGAAGTAGCAATAATTCGAGAAATATTTTGCATTTAATATGAGTGCACGTGTAATTTCTCCGCAATCAGAAAGAATTTATAAAATCCCTTGCTCTTGCGGTAAAGTGTATATAGGTGAAACTGGACAGTGTGTGTCTACTAGACTCAAAGAACATGAAAGATGTATATATATAATGACACATTGTTGGATCTGCTGTATTGCATACCAATACTCAACACGTGTAATATAAAAGATATAAAACATGATTAATATAAAAGATACCAAGTATAAATCTCAGGATATTATAAATTTCAAATTCAAATGGTTTATTTCTATAGATATGTACACATGTATCAGAATTGTCAAAATAGTTTCTTATATCTAAGTAGTTATAAATTTGTAGTAAGCTTTAAACTATAACAAAATACGTTTATAATATTTACTCCTATATGACGTCTAGACAGAGTTCAAATTAAAGCTAAAAAATTCAGTTCTAGTATAAAATAAATATCCTTGGTACTAAGTGTTGGGGCATTTGTGAAAACATTGCCGAGCAAGGTGCAGCTTCCCTGGACTTTAGAAAGATGAAAGTAAGATTGAGAAAGTCCATAGGAGCTGAACACATTTAAAATATTTCCCTACTTAAATATTTAAAATCATAGTTAAAATCGCCATAGGAGAATAGGAGTTTTTGTCTGAATCAACAATAGCTGTAGATTCCTGTCAGTTGAGGGGATAGATCATTGAAAATCTTTATATCCAAAACCACTATATATCCACTACGTACACAAAGCTTCTAAGAGCCTATTGTCGCATATAAATTCAGGTCACTCCATCGTAGATATTTATTTTGAAGACGGAAAACATAGCATGCACGTTGCAATATATAAAGATTTATAACTGTTAATATCTCTTGGAACTTAAAAGTGTTATGGCAAGACGGTAGTTTAAACATATATCTAACAATTCTTTTTTGGCTTATCGGCACTCTGGTTATGTGATCAGAGCTGCCACACACTAGTAGTCCGTAGCTCAGAATAGATTGAATTGCAGCCAGCATGATAGAAAGTCCTGATAGTCCCCGCATATGCAAAATTCTTCAACTGTAAGACAGCAAATTTTATCGATGACAGTGTCATACACATAACTGCGAGCCCTGAGGCACAAGTCCTCATAATCGTTCGCTCCTACAATAGTACAGGTATCGTCTGCGAAGAGTGTTAATAAAAACAGGACACGCCCTAAGACGCTGCCCTGTAGTATACTAGTTACGACATTTACCCAATCTGAGATGACCACGTCATTCGTACATATTAGTTTTACAGCCTGGGTTCTACCTGCCAAGTTGGTTTTCATCCAGTTGTACGCTGGTCCTCTTTTTCCATAGTACCCGATTTTGTATAAAAGTCTTTGGTGGTTAATAGTGTCAAACGCATGGAGTCATAAAATATTCCTACTCATTTTAATTTACTGCTAATGACGTGAAATCATAAAATATTTCTACTGATTTTAATTTATTATTGAAGTTATTAAGCATTTTCAAGTATACTGATAGGGTTGTATCAACGGTTGAGAGTTTAGCAGAAAACCAAACTGTCTATTTCTGTCTAAGGATTTTAAAGGAAACGCAAAAGTATATTATTCTTTTTCGAAAATCCTTTTCAAAGACTTTTGAGAAAACTGACAAGAGGGTAATAGGTCTGTAGTTACTGATATATGATAATTCTTCCTTTTCGTATATAAGTAGCACATTAGGATTTCTGGAAAATAGCCCAGTTCAGAGGACATATTCAACAGATAGGTTTACATTACCACAAGACATTTTTACCAATACAGATTTCGGAACTTCATTCACCTCAATTTCAGTTAGAGATGTTAAAAAGATTGTTTGAGTAAAGGATTCAGAGGGCAAGCTAATATTTTTGTCAAGTTTGGCATTGTCAATCAGTTGACTTACAGAGTCAATGAAAAAAAGTGTTAAAAGCATTAGCCATTAAAGCCCTCTCAGTCACTTCCACACTCTTGAAAATAAGCCTTTCTGGAACACACTTTTTTTTTTGGTCTACAGTTTGTATGGGAGTTAATAATAGCTCATGTACATTTGGTGATATTATTCGATGTTAATAATTTTTTTGAATTAAATTTTTTTTTGTAATATTTATTTAATTTTCATATGAGTTTTTATTTTTTTACCAAAAGGTCAGGATTTTTTAGCGATTTAATATGTTTTTAGTAATCAGGGTTTATTGGTATATTGAAATGAAAAAATCGAATAAAATACAAAATGATGAGAAAAGGTAAGAAAATTTCTCGTAATCGTCCAGATTCTGCATTTCATTTTCCTTTAGAAAGTAGGCAGTTGAAGTAATGTATGTTAACTTCATAAAAAGACCATCTTTTTGGATTTATTGGAGGTGTAATCGTACTTCCACGCTCACTTGACTTAAAGTACAGCAACTGAGCTCTGTAATCCGAAAAATCTAGATCGGTAGACTAAGTGTTGAGATATTTATGAAAACATTGTCGACTAAGGTGGACTTTAGAAGGATGAAAGTAAGATTGAGTCCATAGGATCTGAAAACAGGTAAAATATTTATCTACTTAAATATTTAAAATCATAGTTAAAATCGACACAGAGAAACGCAAGTTCTTTACGCTAACTTAAAAGGAAGAACCTAAAAATTTTAATAGAGTCGCTGGCTACGTGCTACATCACGCGTGGGGAAACCATTCATGAAGCACGGGCCGTGTGTAAATAGAAGCTCATTCAGTATTTTGATCTCGTTTAGTGACGATCCCTGAAGATGCCTCGTGCAATCGAAGCCGAAACGTCGGATAGTAATTCCAATTTGACACGGGCTAATCCCAAGGACCATGATTTCTTAATTTACTCAAGCCGTAAAAGCTTCTCTAAAATGGGAGGTGTAATTAACAACTACACAATGTACGCATAGTAGCTCACCTGTAACTTGACATAAGATATTTTGGTGCCTAAACAAATTTTATGTTGCACCTTACGTTAACCCTAAGTGTATACGTATAGAATATGAGAACCAAAACTACTTGTAAATAAGCAACCATAAATGTTTGTAAATGTATTAAATTTCGAAAATTAATTAAAACTCACGCAAAAAGTGATAGTTTCAATGTACCAAATAACATATTAAAATTATTTTTTGAGTTATATCTGTTACTACCAAAAATCTTTAAAAACTGCTCTAGAGGGTCAACCGCATTTATGAACCAGACTGGTGCATCAAGTGGAAAAAGTTTAATAAACTTTATATAAAAATTTTAATATTTAACTAAAGTGGTTTCATTCTATAAAAGTATAAGCTATTTGTTTTATTGCGATATTCTACCTAGTAAATATAAAAAAAAGAAAATGCCATTTTTAAGAAATATACGTTTGTGGGTTCTTCTCAAATACATTACAATGAATAACCATACGCAGATTTTAATAATTAAAAATATAATGAAAGTATCCAATCATTTTTTAAATGAAAATTCTACTTAGATCAAAGCAATTTTCGTTGTAGACATCTGAGACGTTTTTCTTTGTAAAACGTTCTTAGTAAATTGCTAAAAATCTCTATTCTACTAAGTGACAAACTGGAACTATAATATTCTTATGTGCAATGCTAATTGTATGGGTTGAATATAGATTAGAACCATATGGGTTTGTCTTGTATTTGGGTGGGTTTGCTTACCATTAACATTAATCTCATTAGGCTTTCTTTATATTATGTTTAGAATTATTTTCTGCAATAATAACATAAAATATTATTGTAGCGTCGGAATGTGTATGCTTTACTATGGCCGTAAAATATTATGCTAGAAGAGATGCTTGTGAAAGTACATAAACGATTTAATATTTAAATAAAATTGTTATTTGATAGTTTTATTAATACTAGAAGTATAATAAATTGAGTATAATAAATTGTTCTTGTAGAAACAGGAAATATGTTGCACAGTGACGGCTCGCGGGTGAAAAAGTAAGTGAAGTGCAAATGAAGCAAGAAAATATCGCAATAATTTTTTTTCCAGATTTTTTTTATATGTGGAGGGGGTAGAATATTTTTTTACGACTTACATAAATTTTGTATACTAAATCAATTCTCCTATCCTTCGTAGCAGCAAATTTATTTATAACATCCTCATAAAATGGATGAGTTGCCCTAATCTCCTCCAGAAATTCCTTTGAAATATTGCCAAGAGAAGAAAGTTTTTCTTGAGATATTGTATTTCTTAAAAAAGTTTTTACACATTTGAAGCAAGAAAAACTTCTTTCCACTGAAGCACTTGTCGAAAGATAAGGGAAAACAGTTGATATGCTTCGGTAAAAATATCTTTATTTTCATTAATTTTTTACACTTGCTCTTGCAGCGATATATTCCAATTACTCTCATTGGCAAAAATAAGACCAAGCTCATTTTTAAGTCCTTGACTTTTTGAAAATATTTCCCCATATAAGTGTAACAAGTTTTCAAACGGGCCAGTCGGAAAATTTAAACTATATTCGGAAAATTTAGCAGAACCTGCCAAACATGAAAATGTAAGTTTTTCACAGTCTTGAAATCTTAGTGTCATTTCCATTAAAATATGATCCAATATTTCATAAAAAAGGGTTCTATACTTAGCCCTAATTTCTTCAGGTAAAAGCTTTGCAAGCTCACGTTTGTAATTGTAATTTATTTCTGTAATAGAATTTGCTTTATCAAACATGGTATTAAAAGAATGTTCATTTCGTGCGTTTTATATTATACAGGGTTATGATAAATTAAGGAATAAATTCATTATCTTGGAAATTAAAAAGGTATAGAAAAACGCTCGAACCCGTCGATTTAGATTTACTTTTACGCATATTTAGAAATTATTTTGAACTATACAGGGTCACTCACAAAAGTTGTACAACTGTCATTTTTGATTTTTTCAATACAACGCTTTATTTTTTTCTGCTTATTTGAATTCTCTATAAAATTCTAGACACTTTTGGTATAACATAACCTATACTGAAAATCAACAGTTATCGAAATAGGTTTATCTAAATAAAACATAAAACACATATCAGGAAATTAAATAAGAAAACTACTTTATTCTACTAGACATTTTTGGTATAACATAACCTATACTTAAAATCAACAGTTATCGAAATATGTTTACCTAAATAAAACATAAAACACATATCAGGAAATTAAATAAGAAAACTACTTTATTCTACTAGACATTTTTGGTATAACATAACCTATACTTAAAATCAACAGTTATCGAAATATGTTTACCTAAATAAAACATAAAACACATATCAGGAAATTAAATAAGAAAACTACTTTATTAAATTTTGAAAATGTCCACCATTTACAGCTCGATGGAAAAACTCTTGTTGCACATTAGTAACTGTATCACATTGAATTATTTCTTATAACAGTTCGAATACGATCCTTAAGAATTTCAATAGTATGTGGCTTATTTTTATACACTTCGTTTTTCACATACCCCCAAAGAAAAAAGTCTAACGGGCTTAAGTCCGGCGATCTTGCCGGCCACTCTATTGTCCCACGTCGCCCAATCCATCGTCTCGGAAAGGTTTCATTTAAGTATCTCCTAACATCAGCTGTAAAATGGGGTGGTGCCCCATCCTGTTGATACCATAACAGTTCACTGGGAAGATCCGAATCGTTTACATTAGGATGTAGGGTAGCTAATGCTGGTATAAGTTTCTCTTCCAAAAATTGAAGATACATTTGCCCCGTTAGTGAGGAATCAAAGAAATATGGACCTATAATTTTATTACCTACAATACCTGCCCATACATTAACACTTTGATGATACTGTGTATGACTTTCCCTGTACCAGTTAGGACTTTGTTGTGCCCAGTGTCTAAAATTTTGTTTATTTACTTCTCCATTGAGACAAAATGTTGCCTCATCTGTGAAACAAATTCTTTTGACAAATAATGAATCATGATTACACATGTTGGTCGTAATTTCGCAAAACTCGTTTCTGCGATCTGAATCATCATTTATTAATTCTTGAACGAATTTCACTTTATAGGGATAAACATTTTCTTTTTTCAAAAATTTGGAAACTGTTGTTTGATGTTTATCATTATCATAGGCTGCGTCAGTAGTTGAGGAATGAGGATTATCTTGAAAAGTTAAAAGAATGTTTAGTTTCTTTTCATCTGAGATCCTAGGGCGACCTTTTCCAAAGCGGTCCATAACACTACCAGTATCCGTCCATTTCCTTTCTATTTTGCTCACTGCAGACTGAGTAATAGGTTGCCTATGATGATATCTGTTGTTAAACAGCTGACAAACTTCTTTTTGTGTCCTAGTCTTATCACCAGTACCAAGCATTATTAGAATTTAAATTTTTTCTTTATCTGTTAAACGCATAGTCAATATTTGAAATCAAAATGGCAGATCGTAAATAGATTATATGACTTGTCAACACAGTGACAATGACAAAGTCATTTTTTTTTG
This sequence comes from Kuschelorhynchus macadamiae, assembly GCA_030620095.1. Classification (NCBI taxonomy): domain Eukaryota; kingdom Metazoa; phylum Arthropoda; class Insecta; order Coleoptera; family Curculionidae; genus Kuschelorhynchus; species Kuschelorhynchus macadamiae. The sequence continues at coordinate 597,591 of JAUTXW010003635.1, forward strand.
GGATTACGCGGCAGACATAGGTAGGGTATACAAATGTCCGATAGGTTATTAAATACACAGTATAGGTTATGTTATACCAAAAATATCTAGAATTTCATAGAGAATTCAAATCAGCAGAAAAAAATAAGGCGTTGTATTGAAAAAATTAAAGATGACAGTTGTACAACTTTTGTGAGTGACCCTGTATAGTTTAAAATAATTTCTAAATATGCGTAAAAATAAATCTAAATCGACGGGTTCGAGCGTTTTTCTATTACCTTTTTAATTTCCAAGTTAATGAATTTATTCCTTAATTTATCGTAAACCTGTATATGCAAAAATGAATGTCAAGCGATTTATTTTGAAGAACGTCAAATAGTATGTCCGTGATTGAGAAAATGTCATTAAACACGAATGTCAGAAACGTCAATTCAAAATTGTTCATCTCACCTAAAAATCCTTTCACAAGCCGGATTGATTTCTCATTCTCTCTGTTTCATTCACTACACTATAGGCTTACAGGGTGTGATAGGGGAGGATAAAATTGGCATCTCAAAAAACGTAAGAGATACCAGGCTAAGTTAAGGGAAATTTGCGTAATCTAATGTCGAATATTATGGCGTTGACAAACTTGGAAAATGACGATTTTCTCTTTTTTACGGATATCTTTGGAAGCAGCCGAAATTTTTCAATGGTATATTGACATTAAACGCCGCAACTTTGCCCTGATTTAACCAACCTCGTATCCCTTGTGGTTTTTGAGATGCCACTGATATCCCTTTGAATTTGTAACCCCCGGTATTAGAGTAGGTATGTAGAAAATGTTACAAGATTAAATCAGATTTCAAAAAACTTAAACAATTTATTTTCGAAGTGTTTGAGATACATGTAGTTCTTTTAACTCATTAGGCTGGATGATCCTTGTCATAGTATTCACAGTATAATACAAAGAAAAGGTTTTTCAAAAGTTGTGCTAGGGTAACTATTGTGTATGCAATACCGTATCGAGGCACTGTGTATTAGAGCTACGAGTCGTGAATTTTAGACAGTGGCTTCCCAGAGTCGGGCAGAGCGATATGTAGTTTAAATGATAGGGTTGTAGTTTTATAAACATTTGCCACAGAAAGAAAATGAAAAATAGAACTAGGTTTTTTTAGTAATACCAATCAAAGTTGTAAAGTGCAATCGGCCTGGCGGTAGAGTGGAACATTAAAACGCCTTCCCGTTTGCGGGTCATACGGCGTTGTGGATTTAGAACCTAATGGCATAGTTGATCGCTACCAACGTAATCCAAGGAAAATCAAGGTATTTCATAAGCTATAGTGCCCCGACGAAGTTGTTATAATGTATTTTAAATGAAAAAAGAGGAAGTTCAGAGATGGCGATTAAAGACGGCTGCTCTGGATTCCTGGTACCTCCGTGAGCCCCTCTCGGACCTCAAGGAAGAGAAAACCTCATTAGCAATATTTTTGCCCACAACAGTGGCATTTTTACCCCAAGCTAGGGATGGACAGGTAAATTTTAAGACCTGAAATTCAGGAGGTTCGCATCCTCTTCACGACGCCCTCTGGGTTGCGCAAGAACGGCAAATCTTTGGACATACCTTTCCCTATATTCTGATGATGAAAGGCTGGCCACTTAAGCGCTCCAAAGCTTGAACTCTGTATAGCAGACAGAAAATACCTCGATGACCAGGGTTTGTGTTTGTTTATCGTGGGTCCTAGGTCCTTACCCAATACGTGGAACCATCAGAAAGTAATTATAAATTAAAATACAATTATTTTAATATGTCTGTAAAAAAAGCAAAAACAGAAAATATGGGTTCACCCATATTACATTCCGGCATAGTGAGGCGGAGCTGGGACCTCCGTCTGACTATGAGGCCCTAGATTTATGTCTAACTAACCTATTGGAGAAATAGATATTGTCGAGTTAAGTTATTTCTTCCATAGGAGGTAAAATCTTGATCCTATTTGATTTAGAGCATTTAATTTAGTTTTTGTAAAACCCTTAATACTATAGTATAGATTATCTAGTCAAGAGATGTACATATATCTCAGACTCTCTAAAAAGAAAATCTTCAAGCTTCATTTCTATTTTTAATTTAAATTCATTTTATGACATTTTCTGCACAGCTGTTATTAAATTCATGAGGCTCTAGTCTATTGAGTAAAACAAATGTATCAAAGACACTTTGAACAGAAAATCTTCAAGCTCCAGTTTTTTTCAAAATTACTCTAATCTTGTAATTAGGGGGGTCCAGGGGGTTTGGACCTCTGGACTCTCCCGGGAGCTCCTAATATATTACTCCGGAGGTCTGGACCCTCCCCCCGGGATTTATATTAAAGATGAATATATGTATTGGACAGAAGCGTATCCGACACACTTAAAAAAAATCTTTACAGTCTATGCCGAATGTACACATTTATTTAGTTTTAATTTTTCCTCACACACTAAAACAAAATATGCTATTTGATATAAATAGAAGAGAAAGAAATAACCTCTCATCCAAAATAAAGTTTTTAAAAATCGATTCATTAATAGCGAAAGTATGGAATTTTGAAATTAACGGTATTAATAGTTGATGCAATCACTGGCATAGCATAGCCAAGGGTGCTGACAAATAATGAATTTAAAAATACCCAAGGGATGCAAACAAATTCTTCTTCGGTCAGACGTAAAGACGATTTTTTTTGGTCGTCGTTTCTTTTCACTATCCAATTGTTTTAGTGTAGTTTTAATTTAACGCCCTTATTTATGATTGCTCCTCCCCTAAAAGGTGGCTACTCCACGGGATAGAATATAAGTCTTGACCAATGTATACGGATCGTTGATTAGTTTAGATCAAAAGTCAATAAAATTGGTATATTGTGTATAGACAAGAACGTTGTTTTCATAAAAAAAATTAAAACATTTAGAATTAGGTAGATTTTAGTAATTATAACGACTAACGACTCTCAACAAAAATTTTGCCACTACTTTATTGACGTAAATTAATCATTATTTATCTTAACAAATCTGCCATTAGTGCCATTTGGTCCAGCGGGTAGGGCCTAATGATTTACCCATTTCAAGCAATTAACTGCAGTGGACAAAGGATTTTATCTTATCTACCAACAATGAAGTAGGGTAGGTTTTTACTATGAGTGTCTCTATAACGGACGCATTATATATTTTTTGGGGAACAAAAATAATTATTATTATTATCATTAAAAATCATATAATTTTCCACCCTAAAATATTAAAAAGCAAAACATAATTTTTATATCTATTATGTTATGAATGGTCGCTGATCTCTAGACCTAAATTCAACCTTAGCAGATTATATTATTTACTTAAAAATTATACTAACAAAATAAGAAATTTCGTACCGAACATTAGCGTTAGATATGTTTCCCCCTTTTCGCACTACCCTATAGCAATTCGCCACTATGTCAGGTGTTGTGAGAGGCATTAAAGTGGAGACTCTGTCACACGTAAAATTCTAATAATATAACCTCGTACGTAGAGCGTAACGGTGACATAGTTAGACAAATTGTCTGGAGGGGGCAGATTTCTATTTTTTTGTGCAGAAATTGAGGGTTGTATTTAGAATATTATGCCATATCAAGATATAAGAAAAACGACACCCCAGTTAAAACCAGATCTAACTCCCAACTCAACCACAATTTACCCAACTACTCAAGAGGTCCCCCTTCCTTATTGACGACCCTGTTTGGTGCTATATAAAGTATATTTTTAATGCAGCATTGGGCAACAAAATTTGACACGAATCTGAAGTCAAATCGATTCAGCAACGTTTCATTTCCGAGTTATCTTTTTACACTGATCTAAATTTAATAGATTCCTTTCTTTCTTTAGGAAAGATCATCTCTTTTAGCATAAATTTGATGGGAGCGAAATTAAATTCTGTAACTATTAGAAAATATCTATTTTATTGTATTTTTTGATCAAAAATCATAATAATAAAACAATAAAAATCTAATTTTAAAATGTAATGACGAGGTAACTCGTCTTCACTGGGATTAGAAACCAGGATATCTCGCATTCTAGACAAACGCTCTGACCACTGAGCCACGATGACCAACTACGACACTTCTAAACTCAACACCAACCACGACAATTTTACTTATTATATTATATATTAGTGGATGTTACGGTATTGAAACCTTTAGCGGCTACAGACCAACAACATAAAATATGTTAAATTGTCGTAGTTAGTGTTGACCTCATGATCTTCGTAGCTCAATGGTCAGAGCGATTGTCTAAAATACCAAAGGTCCTGGATTCGAGTCCCAGTGAAGATGAGTTAACTCTTTCAATTTTTAATTGTCCGAAATGCCGATTAACTAATTCTAAGATATTATAATAATAAAATAGACAAAACAAAATCAAACAATTTATTTAAAATGGTTGGGTGAACGATTAATTATTGATAATAACGTAAAAGGAACAGTTCGTATTTTGTGATGTAAAAAATACTTTGTAGTCTTTTCAGCCAAGGTTTGTAGCGGGCTTGGGTTTCCTTAGACAACAATATCAGCTAAAACTTGTCTTATCTTTGGCATCATTCTGTACTAATATACTTAACGATAAAAAACCTACAAAGATAAAACCAAGTTTTTTTGAAGCATCATTATATACATTAAAGAAAAACGATGGGGTTATTCGTCTAATTGGTTATTAGCCGAAATAGCATGTTTAAAAATGTATGAATATTTGGTAATTATTTCCAACCTATTTAATTTAGTTTTGGTTTAACATGTAGCGTCGAAGCAGAACCTCAGGCAATTCACCGTTATTTATCTACTGAGAAGGTTTTTACAAAAATCGACTTTTTCAACGCTCATAATATGATAATCTGTATTGACTGATGTTTCAAGAAATATATCACAAATTTTGAATTTTGTAAACGGAATTTTACAGGGAACCTTCCTTATTGACCTTTGCGAAAGAATTATTCCTTGACTCAGTTTTATTGCCCTTTGCAATACAGCCTATACTAACTTTATTCAATAAATTGCAACGAAAATTTTGATATCTTGATGATGGTACGTTATTTGGTGATTTAGATAGGGTTTTTTAACAGATTTTAAATATTTAACTAATATTTCTACCCAAAAATTGGACTAAAACATACATTTTAAGAAATTTTATTTATTTTATCGATTTAAAAATAATGGTTTAAAATAATATATGTATTTTATGGTGCCTTCTTTTTACTTGGTACGGATGGAGCTTTATAAGAAAAAATACCTGCTTTGAAAATATGTTTTAGTAGTTATAGTTTTTTTTAAGAATTCTCTGGCTCTACCTGGAATGATTTATTTACTAAGATGTTCACCATGTTGGAAAAGTCCAGATTTATTAAAGGAATATAGTTTTTTTTATTAAAAAATTCTAAACAAAAGTAGTCAATTGCTAATTCAGCCAATATCTCAAAAAGGCACTTTAAATGCTTAATTGAAAGTTTTTTTTTTATTCTGTCTAAATTGTTTCTTTTTTGTTTCGGTTTAGTTTCAAACAATTTATTCCGAATTACTTTTCAGATGAAACATGTCCAAAATTTGTAATTATATTTTTTTAAGAACACAAATATTGTATATGTTATATATCTGAAACATGCCCCAATAGCAAAATGCAGTTAAACGTTTCATATAAGTAGCATTTTTGCACAATTAAAAACATCGAATTTTTGACATAACTGGAATAAAACTATAATTTATCTTTCCAGCTTCACATGAATAAGGATTGTTCAGAAGTATATTATTTTTAACAGTTTCGAAACGTGCAGAAATCGTACAAAAAAGGAATAAATACCTCACAGCTTATGTAGAACAAAGTACGTTCAGTAGTTGATTAGTTGTCATTTTTTTACTGATGTACGTGACCACCAGCAATGGCGCGACTAGCTAGAAAATTAAGATTTTACTTAATTACGTCGTCGGCTTTATATTTTATGTTAAGTTATTGACTTTTTGTTTCCTTGCATTGAATTAACTGAATAAATATCAACCTCAGAATCTTAAAGCGGAACACGGCTAATCTACGATTACTGACATTGACATATTACATTTTTGGATGGAGCATTTTCCGGGAATACGGCATCATACGGAGATATTTTACTTTCATTTTCATCCCCAACTTTGCCTGTGAACCGTGATATATTGTATAGGACAGGTGATGAAAATAAAGAGGTATATCCATTATTTATTTGTAAATGTTTAATTTCTCCAGTTAAAAGTTATTTTTAGTTTTGGGCAAAATACCAAAAATTCTGAATTTCTGGAAGTACTTTTCTAGTAACATAAAATGTAATGTTTTGCCCTTACGCTAATTACTGAGCAGCCTGAAAAAAAATTGAACATGCTGTTGTTACGGAAACATAGTCTTGCATTGTACTGACAGTAGATAATTGAAGTGTTTGGTTGTTTTATTACATTGAATATTTTTCTGTTATTTTTCATCATGGTAGTTAAATTAACAAAACAGGAAAAAATTGAAATTGTGTTAATTGTTGGAGATTATAAAACATGCCGTGAAGCGGCTGACATTTTTAATAATACATCCAGATAAACAGATAAGCTATGTTACTGTTGCAAAAGTCATGGCCAAGTTTAAATACACTGGGTCTGTTGATAATACGTTTAAAAGAAAACACCAAGCCTGGTCTACTTCCGACGAAAATCAAATGCGAGTTTTGCAAGCGGTCGTTGAAAATCCTAAAGTCTCGGTTAGGAAAATATCAAAATCACATACGGGTAACGTAACAAAGTCAACAGTCAGTGCGATTTTACAAGAAAATAAATTCCATCCTTACAACATTTTTACCTAGATGTTTTAAAGTTTTTGTTGCATGGTTCCAAGGAAAAGCTGTAGATGATTCTTTCTTCGTCCGCCAGAAAAATATTATTTACCGATGAGGCGTCAAACGAAGACGTATGCTCACAGAATTGGCGGTGGTGGTGTGATGAAAATCCTAATTTTCTCATAGAGTGACGCGATCAATATTTATTTAAAACAAATGTTTGGTGCGGTATTTTGAATAACCAAATAGTAGGGCCGTATTTATTTCGTGAAAATTTGACAAGCCAAACTTACTTGAACTTTTTAAATACTCAATTGTTTGAAATTGTTGAGAAATTGCTATTAAATATCAGGCGTTCATTTTGGTACCAACACGACGGAGCACCATGTCATATTACACAGATAGTTTCCAGTTTTTTACAAAAAACTTTTTCAAATCACTGCAATTCTGCAATCCCGGTGGCCAGCCAGGTCTCGCTACCTAACCCCGTTGGACTTTTTGGGGACTGTTAAAAGAAAAGATTTATCTTCACAGGCCATTCCAAAACGTCGATCACTTTGAAACAATGAAACAGTCATCAGGCAGTGTGTGCAAGAAATTACGCCAGCTATGGTAAAAGCGGCAATAGCAGAGTTCAATAGAAGAACCATAATTTGTATGGAAGGCATGGTGCTTACGCAGAAGCATAATTTGTTCATTGTTCATTCTTAGTTGATTTTTTTATATGATATTGTTAAATAAAACTTTTTGTATACCCCGTACATTGCATTCAGATTTCTTTATGAAATTTAGTATTTTATCATTTATGTTTGTTAATAATGAAGCACTGTCTCTGCATTATTTCAGAAACATTACTGATGTTTAGTTCTAAAAATAAGACTGTTGCAACAGTTCTGAAATCTAAACTAATTTAAAATATTTATTATCCAAAAACGTTTAATTTTTACATAAAACAAAGATAGAGATTTTTGATAGATTAAGAAGTGTTTGATGGATGTAACTAAACACAATTAGAAATGTTTCTCTGGAAAACGAATATATTTTTTAT
>JAUTXW010003636.1:0-61084 GCA_030620095.1 Kuschelorhynchus macadamiae
AACCAAAACAAGCGTGCCCAGTTTGGGGGAAATCACTGGATCGAACTACTTGGCGCGTTGCTTTAAAGATGCAAACGCTCAAGTAATTGCCAGCGCGATAAAAGAATGATTAGAACATAAAAAAATTAGAGGTAGGTAAAGATGAAAGGGGTTCCATCGATAAAAAATGAACAAGAGTGAGCGAATTGATATCTTCAGCATCAGAACTCATACCGATTAAAGGTCGAGCATTTCAAACAGATTCTATCAATGTTAAAAGGTTATAAATTTCTTCATATGTCAAAACTTGCTAACTTATTACAAAATTTAAATTTGTCGTAATAGTTTTAACCCTAGACTTTCATAATCCCTTGGCCGAAAATAAAGCATTGTAAAGCGGCGAGAAATATAACAATAGACATACCGGTAGCTAATTCTAAATGAACTGTTCTATGTATGCCTTGCATATTCTAGAACCCCGACTGCGATTGAAAATAATAAAATAAAGACGGGCATAATCAAGGCCTGTATTTAAAAAATATTTAGTTTCAAAAATGAGAGAGCGAGGTAAATCACCCCTAGGGGGTTGAAACTGTTTGGGGATGGTTCTCCAACACGGGATACACTTAGAAATAACAGAATTTATTGCGAGTTTCTACGATAAAATTAAACATTTTTGGGAGTGTAAAAAATGTGCGACACGAAACACAGCGTGTAAATATTTTATGTGATAAAAATTAATAAGTAGGGTGGTCAGAGGATATTACCTGGTGGTTGTCATAATTTAGGGCTCAAAACTTAAGTCGACGGCCGACGGGTAAAGTACCCACAGGGTCAATGAAATCATTTAATTTGCGAAGAGGTTTAGAAAAAACCTCACCATTAATCTCGGTTTTAAAATAATTTAAAATAAGTTTTATCAACAAAAGCAAAGCCTCATGATGTTCAACAGTAGTTGGCAGAATCATTTTTTTATGATGTTTATTTTTAACGTTATTTATAAAGCGTAAAAAATAGGTAAGAAAGCTTATTAAATGATAAACAATTACTTGAGTAATAAATATATTATTGTTTGCGTCCAAATTACTAAAGATAGCAATTTTTTTCCCTTCGGTAAAAATTTGGGGGGTTTGATAGTTTATTTTTAATATTTATCCGAGAGTTTTCAGGATCAGATAAAAAATAGGGCCATTAAATCACACAATTGTGCATACATTTTCCCCGGTAGTAAACCATGTCAGGCTATATCGGCAGGACTACCAGAAGAACGGACATGGTAACTGAAAAGAGGGGAAATACGTTCCAGAATGTAGGAAGCGCGATTGGATACAAACATTTTCCAACAATCTCGGAACCGATATAAATGAGAGTTTTACTAATAGAAATATAATAGCGGTAATTATTTACAACAAAAGACATCAACTCTGCCACTAAAACAGCTGCCATAATTCGAGACGTGGAATTGGTATTTTAGAAAGCGGAACAACTTTGGTTTTAAAGCAATGGGGTTTAGTAAAAATAGTATCGTTATATTGTACCCCCTCAATATAAATAACTGCAGCCTCTCTCGGAGGCATCGCAAAAACAGTGAAGCTGATATAAAAGGTCACAATTTTCAAAAACATTTGGCAACACATTTTTATTCTGAATCGGAGTGCGAAGGGTAACAAAGGGAAGTTCTTCTTCCAAATCTAACCCCTATGACAACAAATTTTATATTAAAGTTTTGGTATAGAAAGTTACCGGGGCTAATATTCAGAGCGGATCATAATCCCGTGCTAACTCTGACATTCAGTTGTGTTATAAATGGGGCCGATCGATAAAATTGAAGAAAATAAGAAGCAACCCCTAGCGGGATTCCACTGTAACCTTAAATTCTTCAGGACTGCGTTTTCGCTTAATATAAACATTTAAAAGAATTTTCAAAAATAAGTCACTGCCAACTAAAACGTCAGTTTGGCCTCGTTTATAAAAATGTTTATCTGAAATTTTTATCTGGACAAATTTTATTTAAAATTACCGTATCTGTCACAAGAACCGGTCTGTCATGCCTTACGGACTTTATAGTCAGCGTGACACTACCATTATTGGAATTAAAGAACATAAAGTTAGATCCATTTATTTCAAGAAGAGATAAAAGAAGACATACTTCTGGAATCCTGATGGAGGTCGTCTCATAGCAGTTCGTAAGGGCTTTCAATCTAAATTAGTTTCACATGCTTTTAAATACATTAAACACTTATTTGTTGTGGTTAATAGTAATACTGTCAAGGACAGCTTACGTTCTTCCTTCTGCCCCAAGTCATGTTCAAGAAAGTCAATGTTTGGCAATTGATGATGTTACTTGTCGTTTTGGTGAATATAAGTTATATTTATTAGGCGATCACAATTTGCCTCATGTAAACCAGATTAATGATAATTTTGAACTTATAACTCAAAGTGATAATAGAAGTTCTGTAAACATCTTGTGTAATTGTTTTCCTTTTATTAATATGTATCAAAAAATTCTATCTATAACACAATTATCGATTGATAATTCTCACAGGTTATTAATTATACCTATCAACTCTGTTGAAAAGCCTGCTATACTTGATTATGATACATTTTATTATAATTTTAAATTCGCAGATTATATAGCCTTGAATGCAAATCATATTTTTGTCCCTCTTGTTCGTTTGAAAATGCCTGAATTGCTTAAATAGTTTCTCGCATGAATTAAAGTAACTTACATCCCAGAAAAAATTGTTCATAAGAGATATGGGGAAACCAAAGGATGGTATCATTATCTTGAGTATTCACATTTAAGAAGTCATTGCACATTTGTAAACATCAGTGTTTGTTTGAATAATGTTAAAAACTCAATTTAAGTTAACATAAAATCTTTTTGCGATTCTATAAGTGCAAAAGGAGATAATAATAGTATACGGATGTGTATGGTCTTCAACGAGCATTCCATTGAGGATGGACAATCCACTGTTAATGTTTTTGGTGATTATTTAAAAAGGTATATATAATTCTAATACTCTCCAAGACTTCTCAAAGAAAGCTATTTTATTTCTTGGTAAAACATTTGTGAATTCTTTCTCTTAATACTAATATTCTTCCTGAACTGTGGTGACACAGTTTCATTAATCCAGTATTTAAATCAGGAGAAAGGTCAAACATTTAAAACTACAGACCGATTTGTATAAGAAATTCAATTCCCAAATAGTGAAAACCGAAGTGAAAATTATTTAAAAAATATTAATATATAATAAAGTAATTTGCATATAACTTTTTGAATATTCTCGGAACCTCTTGACAATTAAAAGAAATTTTAATTAAAATACCACTGTGAAGCTTACCTTCCTGTTTGCAAATCGATTTCATAAAGACAATCAACCAGAATTTTTCCAGTGTAGCAACATATCTGTGCAACAAGAATCATAGCTGCGATAGCCCAATACCCTCCTATCTCTACTGCAAATGGAAGAGATACAATGAACATTCCCTGAAAAAAAAAAGAAACGTAGGTTAGCATCGCAACACCTAAAACTAGGGACGAATATATAGGGAGAAATGGAGGAAACGCTTCCCTCCAATATTTGTAACTGTTAATAAAATTTTGTCTTAGTTATGGTTATATATTACTGTATTGAAACTGTCTTCCTTGCCTTGAGTCAGGATATATATAGTCAAGCCAAATTTTTCTTGGTTTATATAGTTTTGAACTTAACTGCAGATTGGTTGGTCAGTCACATATGTATTTCGTGGCCTTTTTCAACTATAGGTGAAATTGAACATTAAAAAATACAATACCACACAATAAGAGAAGTAACATTGTATATCAAATACCCTGTAAAAGCTGTCCTGCTGTTTATATCGGACAAACTAGTCAGTATTTTCAAAACAGGTTAAATGGTCACAAATATGATAATACAAATATTACTGCGCTAAAAAAATACGAGGAATCTAAAAAATATTTTTTTCGATTTTGGAAATTCCAGAATTTTAAAATCTGAACCCCATCAGAAAAAAACGGGAAATCAACGAAAAATCCCATATAGCAAGCCTAAGTAAGATTTATTACAACATAATCGGGTAAATAACGGAAGCTAAATATATATATAAATATATATATATATATATATATATATATATATATAAGCAATAACATAAAATCTAATATACGATATAGCAGAAGAGAAGCTTCGTACTGCCTCATTAATTTAAAAATTAATAAATGTAAAAATGTAAATTTAAAATTCATAGAATTTGCATATTTTATGCAGCCTTTATTAAGTATAATTGTAATAGTAACAATAACAATAAATAAAACTAAATATAAAAAATAACAAAAAATAAATTGACATAAAATAATAAAAATTATGTGAAAAAAATAAATCTACGATTAATATATATATATATATATATATATATATATATATATATATATATATATATATACATATAATATAATATAATAAAATTGATTCATTTAAAAATAGAAGTAAAAAAGCTTTCAAGCTTTTAATTTCCAAACTTCTTTTTGTAATTAAGGATCAATCAACTTTTTATTAATGTCGGAACAACCAAAGTTCTTTTAATTTAAAACCAAACCTTAGCACAGCTAGACAAAAATTGTAGCACCGCTAATACATTAATTTCATTATTTTAACATATACATAGGGCAAACATGTAAACCTATGAACATCAATAAATCAATAATTTCGGCCAATCATAGGCATCATAACTAAAAAGCGAGAATAAATGGGAACAAGAAACCAATCAATACAAAAATTTTTGTTAAATATCTACCGACTCCAGATACCCAAATACAGATTTTCCAATAACGACATTAATGCATTTAATTATTTTTATTTCGTTTCATTTAAACGAAGTAATTAGCCGAAACTACGTAGGTCACTAGTTATCAACGCTAATTACCTTTATATGTGACACCAGTCCCATCAAAATCCGTCAGAAATGAATTTCCTACAGCATTTTAAAATTTTACGATTTGTGGAGTAAAATGTAAATTCAGATCGAATTAAAAACACATTCATTCTAGTATGAAAAACTGACCAGAAAAGTATACGAAACGGAGAATCAACAAATATATTTTTCTGCCAAACTCAGGACGGAAATTTCTATTATAAAGAACTTTCATAATATTAAACACACATTATTTTATTTAAATAAGGTGTTTAATATTAGGAAAAAAAATTAAATAAAACAACATAACTTTTTTCTGAAAGAAATAACCTATCCAATGCAAAAAACGCATTCTGCTATTTAATTCATAAGTTATAACTTGGAGATTACAAAAAAATTAACGGTTACATTTCAATCATTAGAAATAATATTAAAATATTTCAGTGTTTTCATTTTTTATGATAAAGAGTCCATTAACTATAGTACGCCGCACGGATCTGAAGCCCCAACGAAAGGAGGAAATTTGACAAAAGCAGGCCCTTTCTAAGCATATGTAGAGTTTTAGCCAATCACCAATGAGTAATGCACCGATCAATAAATACTTGCATTATTTTCAGAGCCAGACTTTATCTTTATTAAATCATATTGTTGCAACTAATTATTAAACATATTTGAAGATTTTTGCTTAAATAAGCCGTAATCATTAACAATAGGATATCTAATTTACTGCAAGCTGGTGGCATTGGGTTCTTAAAAACTTAAAGTAGGTACTTGAAACTTTGCAAAAATTAGTATATCATCCTTTAACTGTTTTTACAGCCAAACGTTTTTATTCTGCATTTTTGTAAAGTTTTGATATATATATACATAGATAGGTATACATACTATCATCAAATGCTTCAATTTTTTCTCTTAAATTTAAATGTTGAACTGGCGTTTTTCAGTTTTCTTATTATGCAATGATAAATTTAAACGTCAGATTTTGTTTTCATGGCAATCTTGTTAAATGTAACAGTATAGGTAAAACTGGAAAAATGAAAACTCAAACTGTACCGGGTCTGATTTATAATTTTTCAAAATTTTCCAAAAAAAATACAAAACTCGAATTCGGTGCTGAAATTCGGATGACAGGTCGAATTTAGATTATCAACAACTTTTTCTTATGACTTTTATTGATGTCTCTATTGCGAAGCAAAACATAGAAAATTGGGTTTACTTGCAAGGTCATACCTTACAGTTGACAGACAGTTGGCGGGGTTTTTGCCCAAGATTAAAGTACGACATCGTAAAAGATTTATCTTTTGAAGTGTCAAATTTTAAATTGCATGTTGTTAAACTCAAGAAAATACTGACTTGTCTTCATCTTATATGCGACACAAGTAGATATCAAATACGGGAACTGATTCACCCCCCACCACTACTCCTGACCTTGAGAGCCCAGGTGTGCTGTGTAGTTTGGCCTTGAGGCGATGTGACGTCATATGACCTTGAGCGCGCATCACGCTTTTTCTTGAGCGCACACCTGAACTTGAGATTAAGCTCCGCCCCATGACCATGAGATTAAACCCCGCCCCAATGACCATGAGATTAAACCCCGCCCCACGACCTTGGGGAATTGCGCATACCACGTTTTCAATATTTGTCCTTGAAGCGATGTGACATCATCATATGACCATGCAAACCATTTCATATAAAAGATTGGTGGTGTAAGCATATTGTGTTATAACTGAAGTGAGACGTGTAATTGAACTTTCAATTAAATTAAACATGAGTTACGTGTGTGATATGTGCGGTGCATCATTTACCCGCAGTTACAGTCTGTTGCGTCACAAAAGAGAGTTGTGTAGGGGAAGACCGGATGATGATTTTGGTGTTGGAGGAAAGCGTGTAAGATTGGATGTTGCAGGACCCTCTTCATCAAATTCCCCAAAAGTGCAAAGCTGCGATGTTTGTAATGTTGTTGTTCCGGCAAACCGAATGGGGGCTCACCAAAGAACATTGGTGCATAGAAATAATGCATGTATACCATTATCACAAGGTGTAGAAATGATAGATGGTGCCTTCAGAAATCGCATCGCGACATATCGTGTGAGCAGCGACAGTATCCATGCCGATTTTACTGCATTCTTCGATGATATTAAGCAGAAAGTGTTGGATTTGGTGCGTCGAATGCTGACATCGCATGGGGCTCTGAAGATAAACATGGTTGTTTTTGGTCAATATCTGCTACCATCTCAGGACGTGTGCAGCGACAAATCGTTTAATACAACCAATCAAGTAATCACGGATGGGGATGATTTGGAAACTGTATACCAATCGTTTGTGGATGCAATGAAGACCCAATCTATGGAATTTCAAGAAAAAGATTCAGGTATGTTTAAATATTTAACAGTGTTGTTTTGTGAATTACAATACATTTTGTGTGTTTATAGGGTGGGCGCTTGAGAAAATTCTATATCTGGAAGTGAACATCAACGAGTTTAGGCCAGTAAGCGGCTCATCATACATCAAACTACCGAGATTCATAGAGAGCAAAAAGGCTGTGATTAATGTGGTGAACCAAGACGAGTGCTGCTTCGCTTGGGCTGTAACTTCAGCGATGTTTCCCACAATCAATATGCCAACACAAGTTTCATCATATCCCCATTTTTCAACTGTGTTGGATGTAACAGGTATGGATTTTCCAGTAAAATTGTGTGATATTAGTAAATTTGAGAAACAAAATAACATTTCAGTCAATGTGTATGGTGTAGAATCTACTTTTGAAAATAATAAGATGAAGTATGAAATAGTTGGTCCACTTAGGTATGCGAGCAAAAAATTATTAAATCATGTAAATTTATTGTTAATAAACAGTGATTGTAATATTCAAGCTCATGATGATACACATGTTTGCGATGCACGTTGTACAAAAAGTCATTATTGTTGGATCACAGATTTATCTCGATTAGTGTCTAGTCAAATTAGCAAAGTTAAAAGTAAATTGTATTTTTGTGATGGTTGTCTCGTTTATTTTGATTCATTATCAGCTATAACTTTACACCAGAAAAATGATTGTAATCACCTATACACATTGACACCCTCAGAGGATATTAGGGTTGATAAGTTTGGAAAGAGTGTACCTGAAAATATTTTAAAATTTGAAAGCATAGAAAAGCAAATGCGAGTTCCATTTGTCGTATATGCCGACTTCGAATCGGTTCTAAAACCATTACCAATAGCCGAGCCAAGTCCTCAAAATTCTTACACAATGCAGAGTGTTAAACACGAACCATATTCCTTTGCATACGTCATAAAATGTTCTTTTGATGATACTGTTTCTAAATTTGAATTGTACCGCGGAAATGATGCAGCCCAAGTATTTGTTTCTCGTATAGAAAGCGATTTAAGGCGCCTTTATAATACATATCTAAAAGATATTAAACCAATGAACCGTTTAACACCTCAGGAAGAGAATGAATTCGCGAATGCTAAAACATGTTGTATATGTGAGCAGCCTTTTATCGACAATGAAAAAAAGTAAGAGATCATTGTCACATAACGGGAAAGAAACGATTTGGTGCTGCTCATTCCGTCTGTAATTTAAATTATAAACTACCTAATTTCGTCCCTATTATTTTCCATAATTTAAGCGGTTATGACTGCCACCTATTTATTAAAGAATTATGTCGTCATGGGGATAATATTAACGTCATAGCCCAGAGTAAAGAAAAATATGTTTCATTTACAAAGAGCATTTACGTTCACGATTATGTCGACAAACAAACCCTATCGATCAAGAAAAAATATTTAATGTTGCGATTCATTGATAGTTTTAAATTTTTATCCGCTTCGTTGGAAGACTTGGGTAGTGGTTTAGATATTGATAGTTTCAGGGAAACGGGAAAACACTTTCCTGATCGGTATCAATTCGATCTAATGCGGAAAAAAGGTGTTTTCCCATACAGTTTCATTGATTCTTTAGAAAAAATGAATATCCCAAATCTTCCAACAAAAAATCAATTTTATGATACACTAAAAGAGGAACATATAAGTGATGAATGCTATGACAGAGCCAAGGATGTGTGTTCATCGTTCAAATGTAAGAATTTAGGGGACTATTCAGATTTATATTTAAAATCAGACGTGACATTGCTATGCGATGTATTTGAACAATTCCGCGATATGTGTTTAAATATTTATAAACTCGATCCTGCGCATTACTGCACTCTTCCAAGTTTATCATTTGATTGTATGTTGCGCATGACCAAGGTAAAGTTGAAGCTCTTGACTGATATCAGCACAATTCATTTTTTTAAAAAGGGAATTCGCGGGGGTATAAGTCAGGGTTCAGAAAGGAAGCATATTGCCAACAACATATTTTTACCCGACTATGACCCTACAAAACCAGAATCGTTTATTACATATTTAGATGCAACAAATTTGTATGGTCATAGTATGTCACAAGCATTACCATTTGGAGGTTTTAATTGGTTGTCGGAGCGGGAAATATTGGATTTAAACATATTGGATGTTGCCGATGACAGTCCGGTTGGCTATGTTTTAGAAGTGGATATTCATTATCCGGAAGAATTGCACGATCACCATGCCGATCTTCCATTTTTAGTAGAAAATATTATACCTCCAACGGGAACATCCAAAATGTCGAAATTAATACCGAATGTTAATGATAAGAAAAACTATATTGTACACTACCGTACATTAAAACAAGCAATTAACAACGGCCTAATGGTAATGAGAACACACAGAATTTTAAAATTTGATCAATCTAGATGGTTGAAAAAATATATTGATTTCAATACTGATATGCGGAATAAATCGCAAACAAAATTCGGTAAAGATATGTTCAAATTGATCATAAATGCAATTTTTGGTAAAACCATGGAAAATGTGGAAAATCGCAAGGATATAAAATTAATAACCCAATGGGAAAACTCAAGAGGAAAATGTGGTGCTAGAGCCCTAATAGCTCGGCCTAATTTTAAAAGCTGTTCCATATTTACTCAAGATCTCGTGGCAATACATATGAACCAATTGAAAATTAAATATAATAAACCTATATATATAGGATTTTCCATATTGGACATGTCAAAAACGGTAATTTATGATTTCTTTTACAATTTTATCAAGACGAAATTCGGTAAAGATGCTTCCTTACTCTACACAGATACAGATTCCCTGATATTAAAAGTATTCACAAATAATTTTTATCGCTGTATGACTGAGAATCCGGATAAATTTGACACGTCAAATTATGTCGAGGGAAATACATTTAATATTCAAAAGAGTATGTCAGTCTTGGGTAGAATGAAAGATGAGTTTCCAGGTGATCCGATAATCAGTTTTTATGGTACCGGGGCTAAGGCTTATTGTATAAAATCGATTAAGAACGAAGTAAAAAAAGCCAAAGGTATCAAGAAATTGGTAATCAAAAATAATCTTAACCTGGAAGACTATCGGAAAGTTGTAGAACAGGGCGGTTTAATTTTTCGTAAAATGAAAACTTTCCGAAGTCAATTACATAACGTTTATACCGAAATAGTAAACAAAGTAGCTCTGTCCCACAGTGATGATAAACGTTATGTAATTCCATCTTCTACAAAAACATTACCTTGGGGTCATAACGACATACAGTTCTATCAAACCACACCTGAGGAAAATGTTCGAAATGTTATGAGTGTGGTCGAAACGTTTTTATCCGAAGACGAAAAATTAGATCAACTTCTTAGTGTGATGGAAACGTTTCTGACTAATGATAATGTTTAATATAACGTGCTGGAAAATCCATACTTTATTGTATTTAGTTTTTTTCATAGAATATATATTTAACCTTGTATATCTCGACGCAAAGATTTTGAAGGACACATCGCAAGGCCGTCCGTGGGTGGAGACGCTGCCAGCAACAACAAATTAGATGATGCCAACAACACCAAATTGGACGATGCCATCGGTGGCTACATAAACTGCTTTCCACTAGATCGACAAGAAGAACCGCAGCCCGCAGTGAATATAATTAGCGACATAACAATAAAGGAGGCAGCAAAACCTTCAATACTGAAGAAAGTCCTTATGAAAGGCTCAAGATTTGTACAAGGGAAAAAACGTAAGGTGGAAAGCAGTCAGCCACAACCGTCAACATCTGGGTTGGGGGAGCGTGAGCCACAGCCGTCAACATCCGGGTTGGGTGGGCCGGTGTCACCTATAATCCGACAAAAAAGAAGGATTACCAATAAAGCAAAATTGATGACACCAAAAAAAATTGTTACCGACCAACCCGAAGATGGAGTTCCAAATAATCTGGGGCCATTTTCACAGGATGAAGACGGTGAGGTGATGGCACGATTAACCAATATGAAGACGGTTTGGGGTGATAAATTAGATCAGTGTAGGAGAGAGGCTGTGCGGTGTAGGAGAGAGGCTGAGCGGTATATGAGAGAGGCGAGCAACTGGGAGGCTCGGATGGAAAAGTATGAGCGACGTCTCTCATTCATACGCAAGTAAAAGAAATAAAAAAAAAATAGACTTGAATGTGTAGTTGTAAAATCGGCGTCTTGTGTTTACCATTCTATATTTAATAAGATAGGATAGTTTTTAAATATGTTTTAGTACTAAGTTTTTAACCGAACATCACTGCGGGCGTTTCCCTTCCGATGTAGTTGAACCTTGTCGCTGGTGGGAGGGCTTAAGGTTGTTATATAATAGACGTTTTTTTTATTTTGTAATTCATTGAGTCAATTATTATAAAACAACCAAACAATACAACTACAAAAAATAATAAGTATTGAAATTAATTTGAAAATAATAATAATTATTTAGTCCTTAAGTAATAAGATGAATTGAAAAAAAATATATTATGTCACATATCTATATATAACCCAGTAAATTGTGTGTGTGTGTCCTATTATGAAAATAAAAGTTTTAATAAACCAATATGTCTCTTATTCCAACGAAAATGTATTAAATGTTGCGAAAATGCGTACATAAACAATTATAAAATTTTTAATAATTTTTAGAATATATAATGTTGTAAAAATGTTTTCTTTAGACCCCAAAAGATATAAACACATCGAAAACTCCCTTTAAGCTCAATTAAAATAGCACCTAAAAATTAGATAGGAAGTCGAAATGGTTTTTTGCCCGTTTTGCCGACCACCTTTGGACGTTATAATATCGAAAACGGTGATAGATAGAGAAAAAAGTTTTAGATAAAAAAATTCCTAAAATCGAGTTCTACAAAAACGTCCACAGGACCTACCTCGTGGGAGTTACCGTTCGAGAGTTACGGACCTCTGAAGTCGGCGATTTACGCGTTTCTTGAAAAATCGCGATTTACGTGTAACTTTGAACCGCTATATCTCGAGAACGGTAGCTCGGACGGGAGCGCGCTTGGTGTTGCCGGACGTAGGTCGTCTAGTTCTACAAAAAGTTAAATGGTGACGATATTGTCCGACGCATTCCTGACTTTGTCAACGCGCTGGTGCACATTTTTGTTTTGAGCGATTCCCGAGCCTCGGGGGTGCGAGATAGCGACTTGGGTTAAATGTAAAAGTTGTTCGCCTAAAAAAAGTCATCGTTTGGTAAAGTTATCGTTCGTCTATCTTTCGCCGTTACCGAGATACGCTTTTGCGAAGTTGACAAAAAAATTGCGTTTTTTGCTCAGTTTCAAATAAAAAAAAGTTGACTTTCGAGAAAATCGAAAAAAAAATCAATATTTAATTTTTTCTTTAAAATACTCTATACTTATATTGATAATTTTAAAAACTAGACAAATAACACAAACACATTAATAAAATCATTATTTATTTATAAAATATATATATATATATATATATATATATATATATATATGGTACAATTAAATGTTGACATTCTATACATCGCCACCATCCATTTTGCACCATTCCGTAGTAGCATCTTCACGTAGTGGAGTCGGCATTCCCTTCCTGCGTATCTTCTGAAACATCAGGCACTACCCACCAACTACTGTCGGCTGGACCATCAAACTCACCACGTGGTGATGGTGGACTCCACCAACTTGATGAGTCAGGCAGACTGGCTTCAGCCGACTCCTCTTCCTGACCCTCCTCATCAGACGAAGATTCATTTTGCGCAACAAATCTCTGGCCCATTTCAACTGTTTCGTCGTCGTCGTCGGAATCAGACGAATCTGACCGGTTATTTAACCGCACTGTTTCAACATCAAATACCCAAGAGTTAGAAGAGCTGGAAGACATGTTCGTTTTGCAAACTGATTTGGAATATAACAGAAATCTTAAACGTCAACCTTATATATATACTCTTTGTATCTTATTATGTAGTCCGTTGCGCACCCAAGGTCCTATGACGTCGCATACCCTCAAGGTCGGGGAATATAGCAACGCTCTCAGGGAGGGTCGAATCTTAATTCAAGGACGAATAGAAAAGTCCTATGACGTCACCCACCATCAAGGTCGGGGAATTAGCAATGCTCTCGGGGTCGGATCTTAATTCAAGGACGAGTGGAAACCAAATTTTTATATTAATTTACCTTTTAGAACTTAGACTAAAATAAAATTCAAAATAACTGGTGCAATATGTTTTATTATTTAATTGTTGACATTAGTTGCTAAACTATCTATTACACATATATTAAGTTTTATATCAAAACACTAAACTATATAACAATATATGGATATACTAAGATATACTTTAACATATATGCCAAATATAAAGTATAATAATTATAAATAACTAAACGACTAATCAAGCTTATTTGATGCAGAACCATTTAACATATTATAACTAAAAATAGAATCGTGAATTATTAATGCGAAAACTTTAGTGTCTTTAGGAAACCGACTGTTACGTGTTTCAAATTCAATCTTGACATCCACAGTTGACGAGTTTACAGCTTCCACCTGATGCGAGCAGTCAATAACAAACAGCGGATTTTTCATGTATTCGCCAAAATCCATCATTGGATCGTTAAATTCTCGACCATAATAACTGCTTTGGAAGTTTTCATAGTTATAATAGGCCGCTGCATACAATTTCTTTGAAAAATCCAAATTCCATCTTTCATAGGGGAATACTGTTGAATTAAGATAAACTCGAATGTCACTTATATTTGCATTTGTAAATTCAGTCGCATCTTCTTTATAGCTATCCGCTTTTCCAATATTCTGAAATCCGATAATTAAATAACGAGGTTTCTCTAGACTTGTACTCGTTCTTATAGCCCAAACATCGGATGAAGTTTGTCGGAGAGCGGGAAGCTCGTAAAGATCCCACATACGGTAAGCCATTCGGATATTTGCATTATTACCACCTTTATTAATACGTGATAATAGTTTTAGCTTTTGTCTATCCTCGGGAACAATGTGACGTATTTTCCACTCCAGTTTGTCAATTTTAATGTCGGCTTCAACTTCTCCAATATAACAGTTGTTAAAAGTGCGGGCAATTATTATAATCAATTCCTGTTTAATGTTAAAAATCCCCTTCGTATAATCCTCAGCAAAACCCATCAGATATTTTAGGGGTACTTTGCCAGAAAATACATTACTAGCGGTATCCACAATGTGTTGGTTTTCTTCATTTAGACCCCATCCGCATGTAAGAAGCGGTTTCAGCTGTGTACTACCAATGGAAACCATTGTTTTAAGAGCTGTAGTTACACCTGGTTTTCTGACAACTGCAACTTTCTCACCGCCTATCTCATATCGAATTTCCTCAAATAGAAAAGCTAATGAATTATTAGATAAAAAACACTTTTTTGTAGCGTCTTTTGGTTTAAATGTTCCTTCGACATATATGTAGCTTTCCGATATATCCAAAATTATGTCTTGAAAGTGAACTGGGATACGAATTTCATCGGAATTTTGGAATTTAGGTGATCCGTAGGGTTTATATGTATGTTCTTGCAGGCTTATGATAGAATTATTGAAAATAGGTTCAGTAAAAACCTCAATTTTTTCACTACTTGTCATCATGTTCGTTGGCTTCGTACTTTCAAGCCGATGGATTGAAGAAATCTACGATCTTTAGCAGAGAGACGTTGATATCCTTTTGGTCCGACGTCGTGATCGTGAATGAGCTCTGTTTTAGCGACATGTTTCTTTTTATTAGGTTTCGTTATTGTTTGACATATCGGAGAAAACATGTACGGTCGGCGGTTGTAACAAAAACCCATCGTTAGACTAGTTTTTTTAGCTCCAGTTTAATAATAATCTTCTCGTCGTTGAAATCGATAAGATCACCGTTGTCGTCCAAGATGCGTAGAGTAATGTTGTCAATGAACTGACGTCCTTCAGGCTTCAACGGCAAATAAATAAGGTTTGTGGGTTCTTTCGTTATCTTATAACCAGGTTCAACATCAATATCAAATTCAAATAAAATATGACATTCTTGTGAGTTCAGGTATGCTCCAGAGATAATATTACAATCAACACGTATTATGCGTACTTTCATAATGTCTACTTGAGAGGTTGATTCATGTTTTTTGTTGTCCGTTGTTAACAATATACGATCAAATCCCAACATCCGACCAATGCAGTTTTCTCCTGTAAAATCCATAATGTATTTTGTTTTTATTTCACATTTCAATGTGTTATTATTGGGTGTTAATGAAAATATTTTATCATCATTATCTCTCGTGGATAGTTGTAGGGCAGTTTTCATTGCTTTTTCAATCTCGTGCACTTCATATACTCCGGGGGGAATTGTTAACTTTATAGATGGTGAAGTTTTGTCATTTTTTTTCTTATATGCAAATGAATTATTGCTTTCATCAATATTAAAAATAGAATTATATGTGTAAAATCCAACAAGTGCAAGCCCATATTTATTGACTGTACTGAGTTCTAATGGTGGGTAAAAATCTGTACTTAACACGCTCGAGCGTCCTGTTAATGTGAATGTGTACGACATGACTGATAAAAAATCTACTGTTTTTAGCTTTTATTGTTGTCGACAGCAGTTTATATTGCTATAGGTTGTACACCGTTTACTTGGTTTTGAAATTTTAAACCAATTTTTTTCTGTTATTTTTACATCACTTATTTTACAGGAACAGCAAAACAATCTCCTAGGCGCTGGTCCATCACATTCATCTCCATTCAGATTCTGGTAATTATGATGATCCGTACAATACTGATACTTTAACATGTCTATGTCACATTTCATGTGTTCTGGTAATTTATCCCAAACAAGTGCGATTTCATTTGGGGAACAAGCAATCATTACCTCCTTGGGTATGTTTTCTAACTCTTTAGAAGTCATTTTTAATAAACTACCGGAACGATAATAGGCTTTTAACGAAGACGCCATCTTTTTATAACTATCCCGATCCATTTGGGGGGTATAAGACATATTGACTTTTACGATTGAGAGAGAAACTTTAAGCATAAATGACCGCACCAGACTGTCCCAAATTTTTGTTGTCGATCGTATGTATAGTAAATTTCCTTTGCTGCTTCCCCACCCATTCGCAGATATCGAACCAGTTCAGTTGGTGGTGGTAAATCACCAAAGCTGTCGTAATATGTAACTTCTGAATCATTCTTTCGATACGCCACCCAATGTGTTCCAAATCCCATTATACTGTCCAAATTAAGAATACCAGATTCATAACGTCGAGGACCTCGTCGAGGAAGTGAATCTCGCATAAATACACCTCTAAAGTATGGTACTTGTAGCTGTAATGCATACCTTTCTAGATCAATATTCGATAATGGCCTTCGAGGAAGGCATTTTACTAGTTTTTTGAATGGTTCATAAAAAGCCCTAAACCTGTCCTATATGGTTTCAAATACATTCCACCTTCATTCGATTTTAGCTGTAACTCACCACCAGTTTTTTGGGTAGTGGCATTTTTTGCTGTTTTTACTGCACGCACTACCCCTGCAACACCACCTGCTAAGGATCCTAATGCTGAGAGCCCAGCAAATATTGGTATCAAAGGTAATAAGCCACCAACCTTTGGAACAGGTATAATTCTAGGTATGCGTATCTTCCGCTTACCACCACGGGCTTTTAATAATTTCCTTGCCGCAGCCACTGCTATTCTAGATGCGTTAAATATGTCTTTTTCAGCAAATTTCTTACCACCAGCCTTAGCTAATTCAGCTCGAATGGGTTGCCGCAATGTCGATCCAAAAGTAAACTTGGACACTCTTTTGTTTTTACATGTACGTTTCCCTTTCACAAATCGTCGTCGCTTTCCTTTGGAGCTCTTTATTTTAGCTGAATGCGTTGAAACACCCATACCGAAACGTTGTTTCGCCTTCATAATATTTGTTACCAACCAAGCAGATATTTTTTCACCTGCACTAGCGTCTTTTGATTTTACTCTCTCCCAAGCACGTTGTTCAAGATCGTAATCAGCTTGATGGCGTGAACTTAGGTTATTTTCGGTTTTTGAATATGCTATATCGTGTTTCTTACACGCTGCATCTAATGGGTTAATTCCCAAATCACCTCTCGCTAATCGCTTTGTAAGTTTGGTGCCTGGCCCACAATATTGATAACCGGGAAGGTGTAACTCAAACGGTAGTTTATTAATTATAGAATTCACTATACCACACCCAGTCTTACTCGAATATCGAGAGCGTCCACTTCGTTTGATGGTCTGCATCTGAATGAGTAGTTAAAGCCGTGTGTACGATATAAAATATTTTTTTTTCACTATAATGCGTATTGTTAAGCTGAAACAGAAGCTAGAAATAGATAATCTCGATGAGAAGGTTGGATCTGGACATGTAGGGAAAAATGTGAGACGTCGGCATGGTCCTTTGTTGCCATTATCAATTCGTGGATTGCTAATAGGACCTTCTAATTGTGGAAAAACCAATGTTATGATTACCTTGCTTACACACCCTTTAGGATTGCGCTTTGAAAATGTCTACGTATATTCAAAGTCGCTGTATCAACCCAAATACGAATATCTCAGGAAAATTTTCACGCCGATTAAGGGTCTTGGTTATTATACTTTTAGCGATACAACAAATATCGTGGAGCCATTCGATGCCAAACCAAATTCAATTTTCATATTTGACGACGTAATGTGTGAAAAACAGGATGTTATACGATCATATTTTAGTATGGGACGACATAAAAATGTAGATAGTTTCTACCTAGCACAAACCTATTCCCGAGTTCCCAAGCAATTAGTACGTGACAACGCCAATTTAATTATAATGTTTAAACAAGACGAAATGAATTTACGACATATTTTTTCGGATCATGTATCGCCAGATCTGACTTTTACACAATTTCAAGAGATGTGTGCTAAATGTTGGAATGACAAGTATAGGTTCCTCGTTATTGATAAGGATAGCGATTTAAATTCGGGAAGATATCGCAAGGGGTTCGATAACTATATATACACAGAGTAAGATCAGTGAATTCGCATTACATAGTTGTGTGATACTCTGGCAACATCACCTTCATGATGAATAATGATATAGATCTGAAACGTCAATTGATTGGGGTTACAGATGCCGTTCGAAAAAAGTTTAAACAAATTAGAGCTGCTAATGTACAAGATAAATTTGAATTGGACAAATTTTATGAGCCGATTGCTAAGCCTTTGACTTCTATATCCGATGCAGTAACACAAAAGTCTCGTAAACATATACAATCACAACCGAAAAGTTTAAGCACATACATAGAGGAGCCACTAAATAAAACAACCATGTTCATGTCAGAGGAGTTTCCCGTAGAAACATCAACACCGATCACAGAAAGGTCCAAGTACACTGCTGAAACATCGATAGATACCCCAAAAAACGAGACGTTAGATGGAATTTATGCAACACCTTCTCCATCAAACAAATCTACAATGTCAGCTGTCACATTAAAAGATCGCTCATCTCCGGATATTATCATTAATACATATATGAACGGTTTAAAGACAAAACCATCACAATTCGATACAGTTTATGGAGTACATCATAAATCAAAAGTAAAAAACAAAAAGTTTATGGGTAATTTGGAAATACGTTTTCCTCCTGGTAAAGTGACACTATGGCACAACTCTAAGAATATTGCAACCTTTGAAGGGAATGCGGAACTTTACGATTTGATATTCTTAAAAAATCCGCGGGTATTAGAGCATATCGAAAAGATGACTCCCGAAGTGGCAAAAAGATGCTGCGATTGACAAATGCAGCATACAAGGGCTATGACGAGAAGCGGGGACTACAGGAAACCAGGCGGAAAAAATATTTAGAGATTATAAAACCATTAATGACAGGGAATCGAATGGGAAGTGGGATCGCAGGTAAAAAAACATATGCTCAAGTAGTGTTACCATTAAAAAAACGTGTTTTATCGGAAACTCCTAGCTACGTATATTGGAATAACCCGAAGGAGTTGGTAGAACGATTACGATTGCTATGGAGTTCAAAGATGGCTGGTCATACCGGACACGATAATGAAATAATGTCAATTATAGAAGAACTTCGTGAGGAAGGTATAATTTATTGAGTAATCACATAATTTGATCAGTATCTCAAGAGACGTGAGTTGGAACTATGACTACTAGCACAGAAAAAATAAAAATTGTCAATGAACTTCATAGGTCAACAAGAAAAAATTTTCCCAGAAGACACACCATCATTAAAGGATATGAAGACTTGTGGCAAACAGATTTGGCGGAAATGCAACAGTATGCAAATGAAAACGATGGATACCGCTATATCTTGGTGTGCATAAATTGCTACTCCAAATTTGTCTATACTAGGGCGATTAGAAACAAGACAGGGGCTGAAGTCACTAAAGCAATGAAAGACATTTTTAAAGAAGCAAGATATACACCAATAAATCTACAAACCGATCAGGGAAAAGAATTTTTTAATAACATATTCCAAAATCTTGTTAAGGAATATAACATTAATCATTATTCGACGTACAGCACCAAAAAAGCTGCGATAGTTGAACGAGTCATACGTACACTCAAAAATTATCTCTATAAGGAGTTTTCAGCTAGAGGTTCCTACAAATGGATACAACTTTTACCAGTCATAACGAAAACCTATAATAACACAGAGCATCGTACTATTGGTATGAAACCTATAAACGTTAAATCAACCACACGCATTAACGCATACAATTGGATAAAAATAGTACCCAAAAAGTTTAAATTTCGTTTGGGCGATATAGTTCGTATAAGCAAACACAAAAGTGTCTTTGATAAAGGATATACGCCCTCATGGTCCATGGAACAGTTTAAAATCGCAAAAGTTAACATTACCAATCCACCAACATACCTATTGGAATCAATAGAAGGTCAACCTATAAAAGGATGTTTTTATGAAGCTGAGCTGCAAAAAACAAGTAGTCCGAATGTATATTTAGTGGAAAAAGTACTTCGTCGCCGCAAGAAAAATAATATTAATCAATTATTTGTAAAATGGTTAGGATTTTCAGATCAATTTAATTCTTGGATTGATGAGACAGATATTGTTTAAAATATTATATGTTGTAATACATTCAAACCTATCTAAATATGTATATTGGTTAAGGTTACTATTAAAATAAATACCCAATGAACTTCAACTTTGTTTTATTTAAATATGTGTTTATTACAATTATAAACTAGGTTTATTCACAACAATCATCATTCTTGATTATATTTATACCAATCAGCAATCTTGATATTATCTTCATATATGAGTAATCCTCATCAAGCTGGGGCTATATTAATTATTTCTCATACGTTATTCCATTATATGCTTTGACCACTTTTTTCTCCAAATCGCTCATTCTGATTTCATGTTTTTCAATTCTCCCGAGTACATCCATTTTTATTGTTTCAATATTAACAATTTTCGCTTCAAGCTGCTTTATATCGACACGAACCTTATTAAGTAGATCTGTATTCAGTATATCTGCTATTTGTACGCGTAATCGATGAATTTCTTTAAGCGCATAATCCTGGGTAACAGCATCACTACCCTTAGTCGGTGGGGCGACATTGGTTAAAGATTTTCCCCGCATGTCATATTGACCGTCCGGCGTAAGCTTAAATCCAATTCCGGGTGATCCCCTCAATAAATGCACTTTTTCACCAGGCTTTTGACGTCCAAATTTATCAATTGTGTTGTCACCACGACCCATGTTTATCTAAAACTATTTTTTTTCACCAAAGTGCAGCATTATAAGGTATAAAATAAAACTTGTAGTCTCTTCGACGTTGATTACATATTTTCATTAAGGATCGATAATATGACATCACTTGTTTCTAGTATCATGTTAAATAGTTTTCTATTATCATAGTTAGATATTTTCCTTGAATGTATCCCAGATCTATGAGTTTCTCTAATTAAACGATCAACATTTTGCTCAAGGTTGGATAATATTACTTCTCTTTTTTCTATTATCGAGTACACATATGCAAATTCTATTTCCGATTTAATAACACTAAGTATTTCACTAATTTTAAAATAAGTTTGATTTAATAATTCAACCAGTAATATCCGAAGTTTTTGAATTTCTTTAAGGAAATATTCTGGGGTTACAGTATCACTACCTTGTGAAGGATCTGCTATGTTAGTTAAAGATTTTCCTTGAATGTCGTATTGATGATCAACATTCAACTAAAAACCTATTCCTGGAGGATTGTATACTACTATTTTTTTATTAGCTTTTTGACGACCAAATTTATCAATTGTAATGTTAATTCTACCCATGCTTACATAGAACTGATGTAAAATTTAAAAATGTTTGAATTTATATCTGAAAACTGTTAAAAATAATAGAAATAAAAGAAAGGTAATAATAATAATAATAATTTATTTTTTACCTAATACTAAATATTTACAAATTCCTAAAACTATTTATTTACAAATTCCTAAAACTATTTATTTACAAATTCCTAAAACTATTTATTTAAAAAAACTTATGGTTCAAACCCAAACACCCTCATTTCCTCTTTTGTTAGACATATATGTCTAACAATGTCTTCCAAATCTTCATCTTCTTCCCCAAAGTCCCCAAAAAAGTCCTCTTCGTCAGACGTGTCTAGGGGGGCCTCTAGGTTGGATGCTGTGGAAGAAGAAGAAGATGGAGAAGCCGCAACCGCCCATTGCTGCCCTTCTTGACTAAACTGCGGCGATGGAGACCGCAAAATATCAGAAGGGCCAGCTTGATCGGGGACCTGCAAAATCCCCGATGGTCCTGCTGTCTGCGAAATGTGTGGAGATGGATCAGCTGGGGTGGTTGCTGTTGTATCCTCTTGCGGTGGCGTATTAAGCCTTCTCCTAGCACTGGGTGGTGACGAAGTTGGCGATGTTATTTGCTCATACATCACAAAATTATTGCACCAATTACAAAGACCCCTCGTTCCAACTAGCACATCATAGTGCTCACACATAGCACACCTCTGCATCCCATTTATCGAAAATGGCCGGACAATCGCTATCGGCTTTTCTGGTACTGCATTCTTTGTGGAACTAGATTGAGATTGACACTGAGACATTTTAAACTTCTTTTTTATTACACGTAGCTAAATAACGATGAAGACGAACTAATAATTTGCTTGTTTAAGTGCGTGTATATATACAGATTGTTCAAGGTTGTGTTTGCAACGTCACACAGTTATGAGGCGTGTACATTCGTTTGGGGGCGTGTACATATAGATATTTCAAGGTTGCGTTTGTGGGCGTGTACATATAGATTTTTCAAGGTTGCGTTTACAAGGACACACAGAATGCATGTGAATAGGGTTTGGGTGTTATTTTCTCGGAGAATTTAAGAATAAACAAATAACACAAATACATTAATAAAATGATTATTTATTTACAAAATTATTTTTGCATGATACATATAATTGTTTACATTCCTATTTGTTTTTCACAGTTTGCATTCTCTATATCGTCAACATCCATTTTCTACCATTCTTCAGTATCATCTGCGGTATTGTCTACACGGTCCAAAATATCTGCACCATTTTTCACGACTTCATTGATGTTTTCCGCTGAGACCAAACCATACTTTGATAACAATTTCTTGGGTAAATTTGGTATTTCGACAACATAGCTTTGGAGACCTTCGTCGGTCATTTCCACGCAAAACTCGTCTAAGTTGATGGAACCATACAGGTATCTTTCACACAAATGAGCGCCTGACATGAAATTAATTACATCTTTCATGTACTTTCTATATTGACTGACTGTTGATTCAACCGCCGACCCATCATAGGTTGCAAAATGTAATATCTCTTGTGCCGCATTTCTTAACTTATGCGACAAACACATAATGTGAGAATCAAGGTCTTCACTTGGTGTGATGGTACTATTGCTGTCACACATCTTTCAAACACTAATTATTAAAATGTCTGTGTATTCTGATTTGTAAAATAATTACCAAATTGTTAATTAACCCAAACACCCAATCAAGAACCCAAATTAAAAGACGAAAATAATACCAAATTAAGTAAATATTTCTAAATTTTGTTTATTCTATTAAGCACCAAAATTAAAAGATGAAAATAATACCAAATAAGTAAATACCTCTAAATTTTGCTTATTCTAAACACCCAAATTTAAATATTGATCTACTAGTATTAGTGCCTGAGATTACTCGCAAGCTCTGCCCCAAATAAGTTAAAGTATACATCCCACCCGACTTATTTATAATTTCGATAACGTCTTCAGAAATGGTTTCGACAACACGCTTTGGTAGAAAAGTTTGAAATGTTTTATCATGCGTTTTGTCGTACAATGTTGCATGAAAAGCTTTGCCAAACCGTGTCATCTTTAAAGCAATATTTTGAACTATAAAAACTTTCCCAATTGTTAATGATGAAAATTTTCTTTGTTCAACAAAATCTATATCCTTATTAAGCATTTCGTTAATTTCACCCAAGTTTAATTTTGCACTCATTGTTGAAAAAATGTAAAAGATTTAATATAAAAACACAGTATTACCGTAAATTTTAAAAATTGAATCAGAATACACCACACAATAACTTTTTAATGATGAAATCACTTGTGACCGCACAAACAGTGTACCTCTTTTTAGCTTTGAATGGCGTCAGCCTTGGTTTTAATAGCTAACACTCAAGGTCGCATGACGTCACATCCTCTCAAGGCCAAACTACCCAGCACACCTGGCCTCTCAACGTCATGGACAAGTATCGAAAAAGCGTGATGCGCGCTCAAGGTCATATGACGTCACATCGCCTCAAGGCCAAACTACACAGCACACCTGGGCTCTCAAGGTCAGGAGTAGTGGTGGGGGGTGAATCAGTTCCCGTATTTGATATCTACTGACACATTGTATAAGTCAGTAATGTCTTTGACAGAGGGCTTATATCAAGATTAACTGAAGATGGCGAGCTCAATGGACCCGCTGAGGTCTCGCTACCATTTACCCAATTTTAGCGAGAAGTAAATTACTATAAAAGTTAGTTCTGTCAGTTAACTTTAAACGAAACGGACTAAAATTAATCATTAGTTATTTGTTAAGCACTGACAATTGTCTAGATTTACTTTTATGAAAGCTAAGTATAAGTTTTTTGCGAACTGTAGTTTTTCAAAGTTCTTAATAATGGGTTACATAGGATTGCCCAGGTCTTTTTATTAGAGTGGGCCAAGCGTGGTGTGTGTGTGTGTGTGTGAATGTATGTTTAAGGAAAATTACTATTGAAAAGAATTGCGTAAAATATTAACTTTTTATTTTCATATACAAAAAAAACTTAACCATAACAATATAAGAAAACTTTTTATAGCTTTAGTCTTCGGCTGCCAGATATAAGGTTTTTAAATTTATCATTAATTAAATCGTAATTGGGATTATTTGTTTTTTCTTGTTCTACGTTTAAAAAAAGAAGAAAATCTAAAAAGAAGAGCTTCTGTGACATGGTATTTCTTAATTTAGATTTAATTTGAGTCATTTTCGAAAATGATCGCTCACAGGAACAACTAGTTACAGGAATTACGGAAAATATTTTCACGAGGTCAAGTAAATTAGAATACATTTTGTAGCTATCACAGGCCATTTACCAATTTATTAATTCATTGATGTTACCTCCTTTAGGGACAGTAGCTGAGCTTTAATTTTTTTTAAATTTTTTTTTTTCATAATATTAAACACCTTATTTAAATAAAATTTGACTATGACCTTGCAAGTAAACCCAATTTATTATATTTTGCTTCGCAATAGAGATATCAATAAAAGCCATAAGAAAAAGTTGTTGATAATCTAAATCCGACGTGTCATCCGAATTCGAATTTCGTCTTTTTTTTGGAAAATTTTGATAAATTATAAATCAGACCCGGTACAGTTCGAGTTTTCATTTTTCCAGTTTTATCTATACTGTTAGATTTAACAAGATTGCCATGAAAACAAAATCTGACGTTTAAATTTATCATTGCATAATAAGAAAACTGAAAAATGCCAGTTCAACATTTAAGTTTAAGAAAAAAAATTTAATAAATTAAAGTATTTGATAATAAAATCTGACAAGGTATGGAAAACGCAAGGTGAGAGTGTAAAAGATTTTTGGGTAGTGATTCCTTAACCTTAGCTACACAAAAAAAAATCTAATCATACTAAAATGCATATTCTATACTGCTTCTTAGATACGGAGTATTCAAAACTCTTTAAACAATGTTTTTCCTGCATATTACTAAAGTATTCAAGACTTTACAAAAATGCAGAATAAAAACGTTTGGCTGTAAAAACAGTTGAAAGATGATATACTGATTATTACAAAGTTTCAAGTACCTACTTTAAGTTTTTAAGAACCCAATGCCACCAGCTTGCAGTAAATTAGATATCCTATTATTAATGATTATGGCTTATTTAAGCAAAAATCTTCAAATATGTTCAATAATTAGTTGCAACAATATGATTTAATAAAGATAAATTTTGGCTCTGAAAATAATGCAAGTATTTATTGATCGGTGCATTACTCATTGGTGATTGGCTATAACTCTACATATGCATAGAAAGGGCCTGCTTTTGTCAAATTTCCCCCTTTCGTGGGGGCTTCAGATCCGTGCGGCGTACTATAGTTAACGGACTCTTTATCATGAAAAAAGAAAACACTGAAATATTTTAATATTATTTCTAATGATTGACATGTAACCGTTAATTTTTTTGTAATCTCCAAGTTATCATAACTTATGAATTAAATACTAGAATGCGTTTTTTGCTTTGGATAGGTTATTTCTTCCAGAAAAAAGTTATGTTGTTTTATTTATCTAATATTTTTAAAACTAGTATGTGTTGTGTAACAACCTGTGTTTTCTTACTAATATTTTATTAAGGCCGAAAAGCGCAAAATAGGAATAATTTTTTTTTCAAAAAACATGAAATTTTTCGATATACCATTCTCTAGGTCTGACAGGCCGAAATTGATTATATGTTTTTTACTACTTGTAAATACACCTTTAAATATGTATTATAATTTATTTGAAATCATATTCAGTCAATCTTCAGGGGCAAATGCAGTTCGTAACTTAAACTATTTTACTTACACAGATTTGCATTTATCTTTCGTTTTTCCTATTTGAAAACAATAAAATTGTTTTCGTTCTAGAATAATCAAGGATATACTACGAAGCGGCTTTCTAGGTTTTTGTGAAAAGTCTACATAGGCGGAAGTAGGATTTATCTTTACTTGAAAACCGTAAAAAAATCGGTAAATTCGCCTTTACTCACAACTCTCGTATAAAATTCAACTACTTATAATACACAGTCTATATATGCGTATAATCATTTGGTATTAACTTTATACAGATCACATAAACTGTAATTTATTTCAATTTTTTAATTTATCACTAATATTATTAATTATTTTTATTTATTTATTTTTTGTAATATTTACGCAGTCTACAATAAATATATTATGCTCTTTATTATTTTCCATCATAAAAAGAAGCCTTTAATACCGGAATTCAAATTTTGTGAATTGGATAAGTAGTTTTTTTGTATGAACTTTTTAAATATTTCATTAGGCCGCCATTTTGTTCCCCTATTATGGATTTATACCAAAATTTTACCGAATAAAGTCCATTCGATAAACAATTTCTTAATAATATTTTTTTTACATTTTGTAACGCCGCCATTTTGTTTCGCTATATCGGATTTTTATTAAAATACGCAAATATAGTAATACATTTTTTTATCCCCATATGACCAATGATTTTTGACCAAAATATGAAGTCAATCAGGTAAGTAGTTTATGCCGCCTACAGATAGACCGGCAGACTGACGGAAATCGGAGAACATGTCTTTCGCAGTCCAAGGACCCTAAAACGCAAGGATCTGCAAAAATCTGGGAGGGTGATTTTTTCACGATTACAATAATTCCCTCTTACGAAGGAAGTAAAAAGAAGAAAATTGTTATAGCAACCAAAGACACATTCAGAGGTAGCA
This sequence comes from Kuschelorhynchus macadamiae, assembly GCA_030620095.1. Lineage (NCBI taxonomy): Eukaryota > Metazoa > Arthropoda > Insecta > Coleoptera > Curculionidae > Kuschelorhynchus > Kuschelorhynchus macadamiae. Next base: position 27,259 of record JAUTXW010003636.1, read on the forward strand.
ATGTAGAATTTAAATAAAATAAAAAATATACAGGATGACTTAAAAACATGAAAATGCTTATATTTCTGTTTTTATGACTAAATATAGGGCTAAAGCGGATTTAAAAATTTGGGCTTTGGCGGTCGAGCGTTATTGTCTAAAAGAATGAGATGGTCATGAAATATTTAAGTAAAAGGCATAACAAATTTAAAATACACGTAGCATCGTCAACATCAGCATTTCCTTCTGTAATAAATAAATCTGACTTTGTACTGGTCTTAATTCCTCCTCGTATTGTCGTTTCTCCATTAACAAATGCTCCTTTTGAGGCCATAGCTTTTTCAACAAATATTTTATACGGACGATACCAGTACCAGAGTGTTACTTGGCTCTCCGATCCGTACAAGTTCACGCTTGGTCCGCCTGCAAACAAACACCTTCCTAACATGCAATAGTCCAGTTCAAATGGTTTTTAACCCATTCGGGACGGCGTCGGATGCTGTGCCAAAATGCGGACACACTTTCTTCGTGCCTCAGCAGCTCCTGACTTTATATTTAAAAAGCGGATTGAATGGCCTATTAGCGCAAACGTAATAAAAAAAAGGTAAACTCGGTTTTACCCACAACTTCTTTTTTTCTTTTTCAGAACTTTATATACGAGTATAACCCAGCGTCTATATGCATATAATTATTTGGTAATAATTGTATACAAATATTATAACCTGTAGTCTATTTCACTTTTTTTTAATTTTTAATTTATTTATTATTGTTATTATTATTATTTATTTATTTGAGATAACTCTGTTTATAGAGTCTTTAAAAAATAAATTATGTCTTTTATTATTTTTTTCCATAAAAAGAAGGTTTTATTCCAGGAAACGAAATTTTACAGAATATTTAAACATTTTATTATTGGATTATATTGGATTTAAACCAAAATTATCATATTGGATTTTAACCAAAATTATTATTCCATCCCCATATGTCCCTTTATTTTTGACCATAATTTGGAGTCAATTGGATAAGTAGTTTTTGAGCTATGCCGCGTACAGACAGAACGACAAATAAACAGACCGACAATCTGACGGAAACAAGAAAACATGTTTTTCGAAAGGTGATTTTTTCACGATTACAATACTTCCCTCTTACAAAGGTAGTACAAATATGTAGTTGTACTAATAAGCGTCTTATTCTTACTATTATTACTATTATTTTTGTTATTATTATTATTTTTATTATTCTTATCTAGGAAATAATTCGCCACCATAAATATTAGTTTAATTTTAAGAGGCAGAAAAAATGGTTCGATATAAAAGTTGTATGGTTTGTTCCTAGTTTCAATCAATAATTATGTACACAGGATGTCTCAAAATGTGCAGAAAAAACATACATTTTTTAAAACGGAACACCCTTTCTTTTATATGTCGATCACATGGGTCTCTTCTTGCTGATTATTATTAATATACTAGCTTTGATGCCTTTATCTCCAAAGGTACCCGAGAAATTTGGGAAGAACTTTGCTATAAGAAGCAATTTCCATTAACTACACTTTCAATAGGCCGTTATCCGTTTCTCTTTAAAACGATAGGTTTTATAGCAGGGTTTTTCTCAAATTTCTCGGATGTTTTTACAGATTAAGATCAATCCTGTTAAATCGGACGTCTCAGACGGGTTGATAACCATTTACACTGGACTATTGTATACTAGTTAGGAGTAAACTTGTATCATTCGAAGGGCCAGTTAATAGTCTGATAATGGTTGATCCCTCCCAATGTTTCTTTCAAAATCTTCGGTTCCTCATGTTTTAACAATTGAAATGGTTCGGAATCGGCGATTTTTGTCCGCGACTTGTAAGCGACTTCGATTGGATCAATAGAATTAGAAAAACTATTGCTGGGAATGAACATCAAAAGAAAAATGTGCTGAGTAATCTCCGGTTGTATATTTATCGATTTGAATTAACCATAGATAATTTTAATTCAATTTCATCAAATGTTATTTAGTTTTTATTTAAAAACATTACTTTTAAATAAGATTATTTTTCTCCAAAAAGACATATTTAACACTATTAAAACAAACCAGATAAACACCAAACTATTAAAAAAACAAACAAAAATTACCAATACAGACCTTCCCACCCATGAACAACCGCCCACGAAGAATCGGCATTGGATACAATCGACTCACCCATGGTTAGTTAATGGGAGCTGTTTTAAGGGAGTGACTCTTCTAATATGTTTAATGCTTAATTGCAAAAATATAATTTAATGAGGACAGTTAGTGGATACTTTGAAACGAAAAAAAAAATGTGAAAAACTGCTATATTTTAATATTGTTTCTATTTATAAATTCTACCTTTAATTGTAATACAAATGTTCTAAACAATTATTTCAGTTGATCCGTAGATTCTAGTTATATTCATGTGGGAATTATAGTTATATGCATGTATGAATTATAGTATAAAATAAATTCGACTAAAATTTACCATGTTGTCAAGTGTAATCTTTTTAAGTAAGTCTAACAGTTTAATTTAGAATGACCCGTATTATCTTTTAATAGAAAAACATATAAATAACAACACAGTTTCAAGATTGTGGAGAATTTAATTTTAGACAGGTATCTCCTTTACAAATTTTAAAATTATTTTGTGCTATAAAAAGCAATGCTTCATAGCAAATAACCATAATTTAAAAACGACAACTTATCTGTTTTCATATCAACCAATTAACCTTTATAGTCAATAAATGTCATTTATATTACTATATTTAAAAATAAGCAAAGGCAATCCCTATTTAAATATAATAAGCCATGTGAATTAGGACATTATAGACCAATAATTTGGCCCATTTTATCAAATATATATTGTTTGCTTTGTGGCAAGTTATTATATTATATTATTATCATCATCAATATATCAGAGTTTTTTTGTTAAAAAAGGTTTTGATTTCTCGCATTAGCATCAACATACAGTTTAAAAAAAAATTGTTTGCAACCATTCACATTTTTAAAAATAGTTTGGTAGTAGCTTCTATTTTAGCACAAATGATTTAATTACAACAATTGAATTTATTGAAACACACAAAATATTTCTAGAACAAGCATTTACGTATTGTAAACATTAACAATACATTTTTTACAATTGGACATTTGCATTCCAGAAGAGGATGCAATGGAGCTGTGCAAGTCGAAATTCTGAACTGTCGGAGCCATATTTCGTCTTATGATCCTATTTGCTATTTGCTTCTTATTTTTCAGGGAATTTTTAACGTATCCCTTTGCAGTAGTCGACGACCGCCTTCCCCTTGCCGTTTTCTGTCCCATTTCCATGTCAACACCTCCGTTAGTCAGCGTGGAGGCTGAGGACCTTTTGAAGCAGTGTCGCGTGTATTGTTCTGCAGTCCCAGTTTTTCTGCGCTTAATTTTGGAATATATCCGAAAATAGTGACTCCAATAGGCTGCGACCTACACTACCACTTTGTAGTAGATAAAAAATCGCCCATGAACCATATTTAAAAGACGAAGCTTAGCATATTTTCTAAAATTATCGAACAATTGATAACTGCCATATTTCCATTTCATACAAAAAATCTCTAAAGATTTTAGTTTTTGTAAAATGAATAGCAATTTTATTATTATTTAACTTGGCCAACTTTTCCGCAAAAAAGCCGATTATCATTGCCACTTTCATTAGTAAATTAGAGTAATCTTGTGCAGTACTTAAAAATTCACACATCACCTTTTCAAAATATTCTAGACTTTTCAAGAAAGCAATTAATTGAGAAATATGTAGATTTTTTCGCGGAAATCATAGTTCCTAACATTGCAGAATGTGTTCATAGCGTAGACGGCTTTTAGATTCGCTGCTTCTTGGAAAAATAGGCCAGTGAACGTGAACCAAGCTAGTTCACGTAGCAAAATTTAGTATTAGCAATAACTTTAACCGTGAGAATAAGCATTTTTATTGGTTTATTGAAGACACATGACGAAAAGCAACCAATAACAGATGAGTTCTTATACTAAAAATAAAGAGGAAACCAAAATTTGTTACATGAACCCACCTTAAGACTTTTTCAGACAGTTCTTTCAGTTTCTTCGTTTTACACCAATCTTCAAAATTGCGTTACTCCAACTCATATGTTGGCTTTGTTTTTGGTGGAATTCGGCTTGAAATTGGTTTGTTCGTCGCGGTTTCTATATCAGACGGCAAACTTTCTTGAGAATCACTCAATAAATTCCGTTATTTTCACTTATATACCACACGTTATACCTTTGTATTTAATTTAAATTTAAAGTAATTTAAGGTTTATTTATTTTTTATTTTTGTTTCAAACATAAATTTGATAAGCCTAATACAGTGGATGCATTGTTGTACGAAAGCATAGAAAATTTCGCACAATATCGGTATTGCAAAACTTAAAATACTTATAAAATATTGTCAAACGCGGCTAATACCCCGTTTGACAATATTTGCATCTGGAGTCTTTAAAACATTTCGTAAATAACTATTAGCTCAGTCTTATCATTACCAAACTTGTTTCATAATAAATATACTATTACAAATAATATGTTCTTACAGGGGCGTGCAGTCCATGGAAGCAAGGGAAGCAGTGCTTTCCCAAAAAAAATTACAAAACATCTAAAATGTAATTTTTGAAATAGGAAACCATTAATTTAGTTTATATTAAAAATGCTAAAATATTATCTTAATTATCAAGCCCGCAATAAATGCGGCCTTGAATCCAACCGAGCGAGAATAGAAAATGGAATAGAACCTATGCGGGTCGCTAGCTTCTCTGTAGCCAAGTCCTGTATGCTTAATTTCCTGTGAATCGAGCCAGAGGTTATTGAACTTTCCACTTGCTGTTTGCAATTTTTGCATTTCAGTCGCGTGCTTTAAGTGGGAGCGGAAGCTATCGTTGGAGTAGGTTCTTTGTTTGAACGGCTATCCGTGTGTTGTGTGATACGTACGTCGCGTCGTGCATGGTGCGATATGGAAGACAATAATACGGACGTGGATATGCAAATACCGTCAACTTCGGCTGTCGGTAATAACGTTGAAAATGTTGGAGAATTTAGTAAGAAGAGTGTTTGTGAATGTGTGGTGTGTGTCTGAATAATAAAGGGATTTTCAACATTAAACTTCGTTGATACGCTTCAAATAATTTCCAAAGAAAGGGCAAAACCGCCTATGAAAAATTTACCCACAAAAATGAAAAACTGTATTAGACATTTTTATCCGGAAAAACAATACGAACAATTTAAATGGCTAACAGGGTGTGAAAATATAAGCAAATTATTTTGTTGGCCATGTTTACTTTTTGGAAATGAAAAAGGTCTCTGAAATAAAACTGTTTTTCCGATTTAAACAATTTCCATAAAGCTGGAAAAAGACACATTATGTGCAAGGCGCATTTGCAGGCCGTCATAAAAGAAAAAGTCTTCGGCAAAACCAGAATTGAACACGCCCTTAATAAACAGTTGGAAATTAGTCATCGCCAACACAATGAACTAGTCGATAAAAATAGGCAAATATTAAGAAGACTTATCGATGTTGTTTGTTTTCTCGGACAGCACGAATTGGGATTTAAAGGTCATAACGAAACAAGGGTTTCTTCAATTTCAAAAGATTTACTTAGTTTAATGGCTAAATATGATGATTGCTTAAAAAATCATTTAGAGCAGTCTAGCGTTTTTCGCGGAACGTCGAATCGAATCCAGAATGATTTGATTTCCGCTGTTGCAACCATTATTCTGAAAAGAATTAAGCAGGAGATTGGCGAGGCGCGGTTCATTGCTATTGTTCTGGACGAAACAACTGATATCACTAATTGTAGCCAATTATCTATAGTAACTATAGTAATACGCTACGTTAAAACAGGCGGAAGTATTCAAGAGCGATTTTTAGGTTTTGTCCGAAAATCGTACAGCAGATGCATTATATACCGTAGTTTATAACGTTACTAAAGAAAGTAATGGAGAGAAAAAATTAGTTGCTCAAAGCTATGCTGGAGCTGCAGTGATGGCAGGACAATTAGGGGGTCTGCAAGCTAAAGTTCGAGAAACTTTCCCAAGTGCTGTGTTTTCATTGTTTTGCTCATAAATTAAATTTAGTTTTATCCCAGTCCATCAATCACATTAAAGAGTGTAAAGTATTTTTCGTTACTTTAAGTGGCATGGCTGCTTTTTTTTCCCAAGTCAACAAAACGTACACAAGCTTTGTCCACAAACGATTGCCCAAAGTAGCTCCTACTAAGTGAAACTATAATGGAAGACTTGTGTTAACAGTATCTGAAAATCGTGAATCACTGATTGAACTATTTGAGAATATAATTGAAAATAATGAAACGTGGGACTCAGAAGCAATAAATAGTTCGAGGGGGTTTTTAGACTGCTTGAAACGAGATTTTAATTTTAATTATTTGTTGAACATATTTTCAGAAATATTTCCATTCTCGGACAATGTTTTTAATATATTACAAACTAAAACAAATGATATTGCTTTTTGCCTAAAAAAAGTGGATGATTTTAAGTCCATGTTAAGCCAAAAAAGAGATGACTTTGACCTATTTTGGGCGAAAACGATGACGTTTAATGTAAAGCCACAAGCCAAGCGTCTTCGAACAGACAAGGTGGGAGATGTTCAAACATCATACAGACGCCTTTTTATGAAATAATCGATCGAATTCAGCAACCAATAAACTATAGATTAACGGTTTAAATGATTTTAAATTCCTCGAGCTCTGCAATTTTGATGCAATTAAAGGAAAAACTTTTCCAAAAGATGCGTTTAAAACTCTTCTTCTTCATTATGGCCAGTTCTTCGACCGATTGTTACTGACATTAGCGGAAAAAATAAGCTAAGGAACTAATGCAGTTTTTAAAAGACAAGGAGCTGGAAGATGCCTACACCGAAGTGTCGAAATTGTGTGAATTAGTATTGACAATACCTGCCACAAGTTTATCAGTAGAACACAATTTTTCAACACTTAAACGTATAAAAAATTTCGTGAGAAATTCAACGGGGCAGGAGAGACTTTCACATACATCGCTGTTGTCCATTGAAAATAAACTTCTCCAAAATATGTCGGAGCATCGACGTTTTTATGATGACGTCATTGACGAATTTGCAAAAAATTATCGAAGAATCGAATTACGTTACAAATAGGTAAGTTTCTAAAAATTGCTTCCCTTTCTTAAAATTTCACCGCACGCCCCTGGTGTTCTATTAGTGTGTCATTGTTAGGAGCTATTACTATTTTCTATTTTTTTAAATATCCAATTTCGTACCTGAATGGCGTTTGTTACATTCCAAGCTGCTTGGTATTCATTAATTTTCACATCACTTTTTCCTTCCACGAAGTCGCTTCCATCTGAGAAATCCACCGACGACATTCTGCTATGTTGTTTCAAAGGCCCTGAATGTTCATTATTAAAGTGGCTTTCCTAAAGATAATATTTGTTTAAAATTGATGCATTCGCTACTAATTTTAATGCGTTAGCTTTGTAATAAATATTAGGTATTATTACGTGAATTATATATTCCACTACAGAAAACTAATAAAATAAACTGTTTTTTACTTCATGTTACACTAAATTATATAATACAAGGGATAATTACATATACTTGTAGAATTATAAATAAAAACCATCGCATAATCGATGTACTAAAAATAACATAGACATCTATAACAAACTATATATGTTTAGGGTAAATTAAATAAAAAGTAATATAATCAACATTCAGATACTTAAAAGAAGAATATCTCTCAGATATATACTGTCATCCTGGCAACATCAGGTTTTGTAGCAGTAAAGATTTTATCAATACTTTTAAGCAATTCAAATATATTTGTATCAATCTGGATGTTTTAGATGTAGTTAAAGTATTATTATGGTATTGCCTTACTCATCTTAGATTTAGTTTCAATAAGTAATTGACACCCGTTAGCAAAACAATTATTTCTTTTGGAAAAGTATCTCTTGTTTATAAAACTGATTCACCATAATTATTTATGTCTATCCCTTAAATAAGTTTACTTTTTATCTTACTTGTTGAAATCCATCATTTTGATCAGGTTCTACTTGACTTTGCAAAAAGGGATTGCTTGGATTCGAGGATCCAAAGGGATTAGTGCTGGACTGCATATTGGACATTTCATGGTGTTCACGCATTGTACCACCATGTATGGTATGATTTTGATTTGGCAGTTGAGCAAAGTGCACCTGGACAAACATATATATTATTAGATCTATGGTTAAGTGCAAGTTATATTAAATTTAATAATTTTTTATTGTCACGATAAAAATACAACAAAAATGTTTATCCTAAGTGGTGTATAAAAAAAGAAGTCAGTCTATCAATTTAATTAATTAACGCGCTCTTCCAGAGAGAATTTTACTAAATGTAACTTACGTAAAACCAATGGGTTGATTTTTTACCTTAAGATCTAGCGTACGTATTAAATGTTACAATTTATGAGTGAGTGAGTGTACTTTTTATCAATTAATAACAACGACACAGTGAAATCACCGAAACAACTACTCCGCTGGCTAATACCACGACCGACACTGAATTACAGTGTTGATTTCTGACATTCGTTGGGAGAAATAATGTTAATATATTTTTGCTTCACGCTAGACCAACGTCAAAACAAGAATACCATGATCCCTGTCTGGAACATGTCCTGCAATGTCGCAGGCGCAATGATCCATTTCAGTCAAACGACGATCGCGATTTCGCTCTTTTTAGAGCTCATCAGGCCATATACTACTGACAAATTGTGTCGCATTTCATATTCTTTGATAACCAGAGTTAATTAAATTTTAAATAGATTTCAGGTAAATGTCATTTATTTTCTTTATTTGAGAACAGAGCAAAAAAGGCCCAAATAATAAGTATTGTCTTTTCAAACAGACTAAGAAGATAGATTAAAAACATTTTTTTTTGCGTAGGTGAAACCATCTACGTTTCCGGGGAAGTAGCAAATCATCCATAGTTTGTCGATTCTCAAGTGAAAAAAAAATTTGTATTTTTTGGATCAATAATTAGACGAGTAGTAAAGTAGTTGGTGTATTCAAAGTTTATTTAAAAACTCTAATGGTCTCCCATTTGATGTGTTAAAAGCAAACTCTAAATAATGCGGCACGCAGCACATGCCTTTAAACGTTGAACTCAATTCTGGACTTAACACTGGATTTATCATTTGGTACGCAAGAAGTTATCATCTTATATGGTGATACAAGTGTCGATACTCTGGTTAGTTTATTCAAACATACCAAAAATTGGCATTTATAAAAAGACAAAGGTGATCTTTATCATTAGTTAGTAGTCGCATTAGTGATAGCGTTTCTTATAGGCAGTGAAAGCAATACCAAATAGTAGACGTAACTGTACTAATTGACAGGTACGCATATACATCATACGCACACAAGTACTGAATAGTACTGAACCGAAGATCAGTTCGATATCGACCGGCGGAAACCGAGAGGGGTTGTATTGTGTGTTAGGTTAGAATTTTGATTCAAGATTCTGCAGTACTAGGCAACGATCTGTCACTTGAAAGTCACCGTTTTTGACGGCCATAGGACAAACAAATCGAATTTTTACAAAGGAGTATATGGGACTTTTGTTATTTATGTTTATTTTTTTACCTTAAAATGCCTTCTTTTTGTTCTATTGCAAATTGTGGAAGTAGAGGGATGAGAGACAATATTACTTTTATTTTTATGTTCCAAAAATTTTCAATTTTAGATATAAAAGCCATTGAAGGAAGTTTTTTCGATGAAGTGGATTCCTGCAATAAGGAGATTATTTACCTACTACTAAATTAAGTTAGCCCCAGTGTGTGCAAAACATTTCATATTAATCATTTATTAAAAAACTAAAATTAATCTAACTATTTTCAATTATTATGATTTTCAATCGAGACTCTGATCGAAGATATCTCTAATCGGAATTTGAAAAAGTTATATTACATTTTGTACCTTTACATATTTCAATATTGTATTATTTTTTTAAGTTTTACTGATAGTAACGGGACTTAAATAATTAGCAGTATTTGTATGTACCATCTTGAAAGAGATTTTTTAAATAATTTTTACCTTTATGCAACTCTGTAATTTTTTTTGTTTGGGAAAGCGAGGTAATCCTACTCATAGTTCTTAAATTCATTATAGGGGTAATTGATATTTTTTTACATTGTATATATCTTAAATTTACGAATTCATCGTATGTGGAATTTTATTACATACTTTAGGAACTAAATAATGTATGCTTTTTAAATTGATATTATCCTAGCACGAGTGTGATAGCTGTGGTCTACAGTTTTTACAGAATATTTTTTATGTATAAATGAAGGTACGATAACCATATACAAGGTTGTTACTTACTGAAAACTAAGATTTACCCAAAAGTGTCTCACGGCAAAACCTATGACCGCATGAAGAATGAACTTGTTATCATTCAGAATGGAAGTTCTTAAATTTATTAAATTATGAAGGATAGAAAATCCAGACTCAGAATAGCAAATACGATCTATTTTTTTTATGATTTGTTTTTATTCTATTAAAGGCCATCAACTAAGTAAAATCTGACCCACACCTCAAAGGTACAACATTCTAGGGTACAAAAGTTACCAGAAGTAAGTTTTTGTATAACAAATTAATTTAATATTCCTTTTTGCCATTGTTTAAAACCAGCAAAATACAAATCTCAAAATACCTTGGAAAACTTATTAGGATTAACAAATATATTTAAGAATAATGTTTATATACAATACAGGAGCTTTTAGCTTAATAATATAAATAATAGATAATATAAAATTAATTAAGATGCGGCTTCGTTTCGAATATCGCAAGTTTACACTCTAGTAGTTACCAAGTTTTACACTCTAGTAGTTACCAAGAGCTAAATTTGATTAATGATATTGTTTTGTTTTGGACTCCTTGCAGCATATGATATTTTTCTCAAAAATTTGAAAAATAATGGAATTTGATAATAAACGAATTATCAAATTCCACTTTCTTACAATAGTATCGATACATTTTTATATATTTAAATCGGAGGTTGAGTAGGTGCGACAACTCCTAATTCCGCAGTAATGAGACTCGACTCTTCTAAATTTACTGATAAATCTCATTACAGAGGCTTTTCTCTCCGCAGACTGAGCCGTCTTTCGATCGCCTCCTCTATTCTCACAAGCCATCTGTCATTTTTCATAAAATCGCTTAAGAGTACCCAGCACTCGATCTTTCTTTATCTTAAGAATATCAATAAATACTTTTTGACAAACAGGAACTTTCCTTACTGTTGAATTAGCAAGGCCAACATAATTCTTCACAGAAAAGTGTTTTCTATAGTTGTGATTTCCCATACGACCTGGACGTTTGACATCATTGGTTTGGCAATATTTAATAATCAAATTATCTTGGTCTACCTTATCTTCATGGTTATAAAAACATTTGTGGAACTCTCTTACATCATTCATCGATAACGTTACTGCTATTTACAAGATTTTGTACAATGCTGGCAACTTGGGTACTAAGGTAATTCTTTGGCTTTGTATTCTAAACAAGTGAAAACGGATATAATATATAAAAGACACTAAAGCAAAATGTGTTCTAACCTTTCCTTCTTTTCTAGTTCACGTTACCAAGTTTCTCGTCTGGATATACGTTTACGCGCCAAATCCGGGTCACTGGTTTCGGGAACTCACCACTACACTCTGCCATATTTATATTAATAACCAACGAATTATTTAATGATTAATATGATTATTATTATGTATTTCTTTATATTAATAACTGCTAAAAGTGCGACTATATTGTAGTAATAACACAATCGAATAACGAAAGATGCAATCCAGTGCCGTATAAAACTTAATTTTCATCAAAAATGGATTTGTCGGGTTTTGATTCTAGGTAACTCATTTATCAAATGAAAATTCATATATAATTTGACATGAAGCAGGAAATATGACATATTTCATTTGTCAAATTATTGCCATTGCTATGCGCGCCTCTTGCGGCTTAAGCATAAGTTTTGTTCGCACAAATTGGCTAATGCGAGTGTGCATGGCATGTTCCAGCTGAACTACTTTGTCCAATCGTATGAACTCACCTTACACAGTCGTATGCGGTGCATTATATAGCACTTACTCTACGAACTGTCTCCGAATAACTTTCTACACATTTATAATACGTTTTCACGATAATTACTCATTGTTTTACCGTGTATCGGTTCATGGCTACTAACCGCAATATATGTACATACATGACTGCTATCAAATTTTCCAAAACCTACTAGGAGAGAAACAAGATTGCGCGAAATTTAAGATATGTGTGTTCATTATGGGACACCCTTTATTATTCCCAATCAAATTCAAAGTAATTTTCATTTCTGCATAAAGTAAACATTTTTATGAACTCTTAATTTATCACAGGTCTTATATGTTTCTTTGTAAGTACGTTTCTAATCATATTAAGGCATTATTCATTTGGAATTATAATGGAAAACGTTACTTCATGTTAAGTTATTTCATTTAGAATTAACCTATAAACTCCACTCAGGACAATTTGATATATTAGAAGACAATATTAAAGCTAAAATTAGTGAAATTATTTATAAAATATTCTAAATTCGAAAGTCCAAAAAAATTCAAAATTTAATACATAAAAAAGATAAACCTGTTAACCATCCAAACACTACACAACATAAGTTTTACCGTAGATTTCTTAATTTATCCGGTATACAATTTTCAAGTTCAGAAATGAATTTGTTAGAAAAAGGTCCTAAATATAATCCTTGAAAATCAAAATATAAATTTAGAAATCATTGTTTCAGAAGTAGAACTTGCATTGTATAATAATGAAAAGGCCAATGTTCCTAAAGAATAAATAAGAAGAATTTTACGAAAACCTCAAAAACCCGACTTCCATAGGAAAGACCAAACAAATTTAAAATCATTACAACAAAATATTTAAAATAACCTTTCCATAACTAAAGCTGATAAAGGTAATTCTATAATGGTGTTACATATTGAACAATATAAAAATAATGTCCAAAACTCCCTTCAAAATGCAATTGATAAAATTCAAACCAAATTAAAAAATACCTTAAACGTGACCAGTTCTATATTTAATGAAAGAGAAAAATACATGCTTATTAAAAAACCATCTCCACCAACATTATACGGTCTCATAAAAATATACAACGAGGAGACACTAATAAGCCGCGTTGTATCTTACACAAGCACCTCTTTAAGGAATACCGCTGTAAAATTTAATAAAATTTTTATAAATATCACATAATTTAAACCAACATTTTGTGGTAAAAACTCCATCAAAGTTACTAAAAAACTAAAACCAAAAGAAACAACCTTGTCAAACAATGGTATTTTCGCATCCTTTGATGTTACCAATATGTTTTCCAATATACTATATGTAGGATGCCTTAATATAATTAACCACATACTTACAAAGAAACATATAAACCCTGTAATAAATCAAGAGTTCATAAAAATACTTACTCTACGCATAAACGAAAATAACAATATAAACAAAATGACGTTTTAGCAGTGGGATCCACCATAAACCCATTATTAGCAGATATTTTTATGGCAGACTTTGAAGAAAATTTTTTAAATACACTCTTTGTAAAGCATATCTTTTTTTGGTATAGGTAGGTAGATGACATATTGGCCTGCTTCACAGTAAATAAAGAACACCTACACACACAAATCACCTCATTTCAATGCAATACATTTGTAGACATCGCAATGAAAAGCTCGGTTAACAAACTGAAATTTAATATCTACAAAAAAACCCACCTATACAGATGTAACTATACCAAATGACTTTTTCTGGGCCACTAGATAAACATTGCCTAGGAAGGGAACTTGACGTCATTAAATCTTTTGCATCAAATGGCTAAAAATTATTTGAATTGAAGAGACTAATTTTTAAAAAACGTAAACTTTTAATTCTTCAACAAATATAACATAAGGTTAAAGATTCCCATATAGAATATATAACAATTACAGATTTTGGGACAATATCTGACAAAACTGCAAATACTTTATAAAGAAATAAATATACTACTAAAGTTAGTTTTCGACCGTCACAAAAATTTCCTCTTTTTTACCTTTTTTGAGGAATTTTGGTCCGGATTTTTGATATTAGCCGGTGGAATTAGTAAGTTATCGCAATGAAACAAAACTCATTATTCTAGTCATTTAAACCACATTTTATTATAAACATTTGTCGGTGGGGCTATGAGGCTACAAATAATTGTTTTATTTTGCATAATAATCTAAAATTCAACCTGCCCAATTATTTTTCTGCTGTCAATTAAAACAGGGAAGAAAACGGACAGCAAACTTGTCGTTACCGTATAATTTTGCAATTATTTGAAAAAAAAAACAATTTTTTTACAAAAAGTTATTTGAATTTGTGAATGCGGAATACATACTTATCATTTAAATGTTCAAGCAAGACCAATTTAATAATCTTATTATGCTTTTTATTGGGTTTTAAAATTATAACACAAGCTTAAGATATTAAGCTTTACCATTAAACATGGGCGCCCGCATTGCCATTTCCAGAGAGGGGCAACAATGTTCGATTGTTCAAAAATTACTTGATGACTCAAGTCATCATACATAGTCCACTATTTAAAGGAAACAAGTGTGAGTCGAATGGTATATTTAAAGTATTTTGTCAAGGAATTTTTGCATTAAGATCCCACGATGCTTTTTTACTTATTTTTCAAAAATTAAAAAAAAAATCAATATTTGTATTAAGTTATGAGATGAAACAATTGGGTCATATAGAACTTCTTACTTGTTGCAAAATATGTTCGGCAGTCCATAGGTTTATTGCTAACACTTATGAAATAAATACAAAAGTGAAGTACTTACCCTTTCTCCATGGCTACGCTCTTCAGGGGGAGCAGAAGGCAGAATCTGCCTTTTTAATTGACTAGCCACGTTAGCCGCCGCACTCAAAGGGGGCAATTTAAAACTACCGAACCGATTCATATCCTTTTCTCTTTATAATATTTTACCGAAAAATAATTTGAGTAACGCAGATACTATTTATTTAACTTGAAAACGTAGATGAACTAATTTTTTTTTTGTTACAATTTCCAAGAGATCAATATCAGATTTCTAGATGAAACGGTGAAATTCACTTTTTTCTTCGTCCAGGCAACAGGCAACCCCTTTTTGGAAGTCTACTAGTGCATTACTTGTTGACACAATATTTTAACTTAAGATTATTGACATTCCCCACAGAAATGGTAGTAGCACAATAGTAAAGTAATATGTTTAAACGTGGATTTTCATCTTGAAAGATGATTTGAGGAAACCGAGCGATGCTGGAGGATTGAATACGCTTGTGCGTCACAGGGATGGAATAAGGGGTTATCGATTTTTTGAAGAGGAAGCGATATCATTGTAATCGTTCTCATAAAAAAGATTTTAGATTAAATTTAGTTACTTCTCGGCATCATTTTATTGTTAAGACTTGAATGTAAAATAAATATGTATGTTTTTCAGCTTATAAAATATCTTAATAAACGAATGAAAAAAAGCACATAAAATTCTGAAATTACACTTATAGGTACAATAGTAAATGTAAAAGATAACCTAACTATATATTGGCACAAAAGGTGTTTTAATGAACAGATTCTTAAATTTTACTCAATATTTTTTGTTGTAAATTATACATTTCTGTATATATACAGGCAGAGCCGTATTTATGTATAATCTCAATATAAGATTATCCATGTTTTAACTTTTTTCTTAAATGTACCCTACGAGGGAAACAATCAACAATGAAACCATAGATAACATGCTCAGAGAAGAAACATACAGATACCTAGGCTTCCATCAAAGCACCAAAATTAACCACACTCATTTCAAATCAGAGCTCAAGACGGAATTTAAGACCAGACTCACAAAGCTACTAAAAACAAAACTGAATTCCAGAAAACTAACGCAAGCTATTAACACCTTCGCCATACCGATTCTTACCTATTCGTTTGGTATCATTAAATGGTCACACACAGACATAGAAAACATTCACATTCTCGTACGCTCTGAATTCACTAAACACGGGAAGTTACATCCCAACGCATGCAAGGAAAGACTCACCATCGAGAGAAAAGAAGGAGGAAGGGGAATTATAGATATACAATCGCTAAATAAAAAACAAATTTACGAACTCCGAAAATACTTCCACAATAAACAAACTAACCTCCACAAGGCAATAGTGGAGGCAGACAAGAATTACACGCCGCTCGACCTGTCTCAAACGAGCCACGCAGCAGACGCACACAGTCACATCCAATCACGACTAGAAAAGATGAACACCTGGTCTGAAAAAACACTTCAAGCAGATACCACATAAAGCAAGACCATATACATAAAAAGCTTTCATATACGTGGTTACAAGAAGGGCAGCTGTTCCCCGAAACAGGAGACTTCCTGCTTGCTATCCAGGACAAAGTCATAGCAACCAGAAACTACCCAAAGCACATCATCAAGGACACAACCATTGAAGACGAGAGGTGTAGGAGATGTCACCAGCAGAGAGAAACGATCGATCATATAACGAGTGGATGTAGAATAATGGCCGGGACTGAATACACCGCGAGACACAACTCAGCAGCGAAGGTCGTTCATCAAGCATTAGCCACAACATACAAAACTAACGCAGAACACAGACCCTTACTACCATTATACACCAACATCCATACTTGAAAACGAAGACTACAAGCTCTACTGGGACATTGATATCACCTTTTAATCCAAAAAAAGAAAATCACTTATTTAATTGACATGGCTGTCCCCAACGACCAGAACATCCAAGCGAAATACAGTGAAAAGATCGCCAAATTCCCCAACTTGGCAATGGAAGTAAAAAGGCTGTGGAAACAGGAAAGAGTCATCATTGTTTCTCTCGTCATATCAGTAACAGGTCTCACCCCAACAACGTTTACACCCCATTTGGCTCAATTAGGACTTAATACAGACATTCACAGGAACATCCAAAAATCGGTCATTTTGAAAACATGTAGCATCATTTCTTAATACACAATAGTTTTTTTTTCCATTTCCTTTTTTTTTTTTTTATTCTTTGTACTGACTTGGTATAATCCCTTCAGTATAAAATATAACCACAGGAATACTGTGAGACAACAAGTCATAAAAATAATAATAATAATAATCTTTATTTAGCGTAAAGCACACTTGCAATATTACAACAAACCAATTATAATATATGTATACATAAACCTAATGTGCTTTACCTAAAAAGGCGAAGTTCATTCCTTAGGTACACGAATGTCACCAAAGAATGGTCTTCCACTCAACCCTCAACATCATAATAAATAAATTAAAAACAAACAAAAGACAAATAAGAACAACAATTATTTTTACTTATAAAAAATAGAATACCTAAACAGAAAAGGAAACGTAATATATACAGCTGCATTTAACAACGTTTAAGGCTAGCAGGCGCAAAGAAATTCACTCCTGTTTACTCAAAAGAAAATCTTTATAGGCTTCTTTAAAGTTTTCTATAGATTTATCTTTAAATTCGGCGGGAATGTCATTGTACAATGCAGATATCGAGTATGAAAAAGATCTTTTAAAGAAGCTGGTTTTATGAGCAGGCGGAGTTATTGCACCTTTAAATCTCAAATTAAGGTTGTGAACGTCCGTGCGAAATTGTACTTTGTTAAACAAACACAGAGGAGTCTTGTTTACAATAATATTGTGATACAGAACGGATCGATGTAGTTTTCTCCGAGCAGACATTATTAACCATGCACTCTCTCTAATTTTGTGCCGAACTGATTCGCGCCTTCTGATCCCATACGCAAACCTCAAACAATAATGTTGTATTTTTTGAACTCTTTTAGAGTCAACAGCGGTCAAGCAAGTATACACAGTATCGCCATGGTTGAAAGAGGACAAAAGCAAAGAGTCATATAACATAAGGCGAAGTTTTCTATTTAAGACTTGCCGTGAATTATACAAAATTTTTAGCTTATAAATAGCTTTTTTAACGCATTCAGAAATGTGTTTGTTAAACCGCAGTTCAGTATCCATCCAGACTCCAAGATTCCTGGCAACGTCAACAAATTGTACATTTACGTCTCCGATTGATATATCTATGTTGTTCTTATGCAATAATCTATCCTTCTTTCGACCGAACAAAAGTCCTATACATTTTTTTGGGTTTAACGACAAGCAATTGGAAATCTTTGCAATTTTTTGAAGTTCGTTGTCGTTGTCACCATCAAAATTGACAGTTTCTATTAATTTGACGCCGGCTTCATGAAGTTGAATTTCCAAGATTGAATTAAGTATTATTTTTTACTTTTCAGTGTTTTTTTAATCGGTTTTATTTTTTCTGTAATATTTTTTATTTGACCCTTCGTTTAAAAAAGGTTCTATAGTAAATGTTAGGCTCAAGGTTCCTGAGGCACCTAAACCTAGGTACTGTATATATATATACAGTGTGTATCAGCCAAATGGAATAAATTCGATAATAAATAAATGGGGGCGTGTTCGGAAGAACGCTTGGACCCGTCGATTGGTATTTTTAGATGCTCATTTTCTCCAATAAAAACTTTTTATACAGGGTGTGTCCTGTAACAGTGGTCAATGCCAACTTTCTTATTTCAAATGCAACACCCCGGATATTATTTAATTTTTGGATTCTTTAGGAGATTCTAAACATATTTTATGTTCAATGTCCTATACCTATCTTCAACTATTTCGGCAATATTAAGTGTTTTCAAATTTATTTTTATTTTATTTATTTCGAATTTATTATTATTCATGAAAGTGGCTCTGGTTACTGAACTATTTATTTGATTACAAAAATTCGCTACAACACACTCAATACTTATTTACCATTTAGGTCTTCATATTAAGAATGTAAGCAAAAACCATTTTAGCGTTCCTTTTTATTGATATGGAACAAAAAGAGCCAGTTTTGTTTACTTTCAAGTTTTGTTTACTTTTGTGTAAAATGCCTGGCCTTTCTCTTTGCAAGACAGTAGTTGTCAGTGTCAGTGTCATAGTCTTTTGAATTTCGTTAACTGCATAATACCTAATATCAGAAAAATGGTTCATTTAACAGAAATGCATAAAATAACAATTCTACAAATGATTGGTTATGGAGATAACACACGAACACAAGTGGAAGTTGCTCGCTTATTTCATGAAAAATTTCCAAATTTGCCGCATATATCCCAAGGGACAATTAGTAAAATAGAAAAGCAGTTTCGTGAGCTTGGACATGTGAGGCAGATAAAAAAAGCAGCTGCCAATTCAATAAATGATGATACTAAATTGGATATTATGCTTGAGTTTGAGGAAAACCCACATATTTCTAGTCGACAAGCCGCCGCAATGTTCGATATTAACCATTCGTCGATTATTCGAACATTAAAAGAAAATAAAATGCATCCCTATAAAGTGATACCAACTCAGGAGCTCATGGAAGACGATTATGATAGGAGAACTTATTTTTGTGAACAAATGATGGCTATGTTAGATAACAATGTTATTCAATTAGAACATGTTTTGTTTTCGGATGAGTGCACCTTTACACTTCACGGTCATGTAAATCGTCAAAATTGCCGCTATTGGTCTAGGGAAAATCCTCACTGGATCAGCGAAGAACATACTCAATATCCTGAAAAGGTTAATGTTTGGGCAGGAATTGTTAGGGATCATATCATAGGCCCCTTTTTCATTGACGGTAATTTGAATGGCGATAATTATTTAGCACTGCTCCAAAATAATGTCGTGCCAACTTTGACAAATTTGTATCCGGATCCAGCAAACCCACAAGTTCCAGCGAATATGATATGGTTTCAGCAAGATGGAGCACCGCCCCATTACCAAATTAGGCAGTACCTCAACGGAATATTTCCAAATCGGTGGATCTGACGCCATTAGACTTTTTCTTATGGGGACATATTAAAAATGTTGTATACAAAACTAAACCCCTCGACTTAGCTGACTTAAGAAGACGAATAACGCTTGCGATTAGATCGGTCACGCCTGAGATGCTAAATAACGTTAGAAGAAATTTCTATTTAAGATTAGGAATTTGCCAAGACGTTCGCGGCGAGCATATTCAACAGTTCCTAAATTAACTTTTTACTTTTATTTATACATTATGAAGAAATAAATAATTTTATTTTTTTAATCTTAATTTTTGCAATAAATCTGAAAACACTTAATATTGCCGAAATAGTTGAAGATAGGTATAGGACATTGAACATAAAATATGTTTAGAATCTCCTAAAGAATCCAAAAATTAAATAATATCCGGGGTGTTGCATTTGAAATAAGAAAGTTGGCATTGACCACTGTTACAGGACACACCCTGTATAAAAAGTTTTTATTGGAGAAAATGAGCAACTAAAAATACCAATCGACGGGTCCAAGCGTTTTCCGAACACGCCCCCATTTATTTATTATCGAATTTATTCCATTTGGCTGATACACACTGTATATATATATATATATAAAAATGCAGTCTATACGTAGTTATAGGAAATACATACAAATTTTCGTTGCCACAAATTAATATGATTAGTAGAAGTACAGTTCATTTTCTTAAAAGCTATGAAAAATTTGAAACATGATACTTCAGAACATATATTTTTTTAATTTCTACTCGTCCCCCACCACGCACCTCAGTTATGACATAGGGAAGTTTTATATCCAGAATAAACTCATCTAATATTATTAACATTCATTAAGATTTGTAATTACCTAGCGAAATAACCAGGAAAATTATTGCCTCCCATTAGATCAGGGCTCTACTTCCAGCTATGTCAAAATTACATTTTTTGATTAATTACATTTTCATACTCCAAATTTCAATACATATTAAAGCATTTAAAAGTTTGTGCGAAAACTCTCTGGCAGAAAATAATTTAAAGTGGCGTCATTACTCCATTTTTACTTTTTTTATGTATTTTCTATAGAATAACCCCAGTACCACACTAAAAACTTCTTTAAAAAATCATTTATGTTGGCCACAATCCCCTCGAAGTAATCGGTGTACTTAAAATCACATTAACTAATAATATGGATAAACGATATCTCGACATGCATAGAAAATCAGCAATCTCAATGGTTGAAAATTAAAATAGTAAAATTGTACTTTGTGTCCCTGAAAACCACTAAAACTATATGAAAATGATATTTTTAGATTACCCCTTCCGCATAAACTTTGTGCCAAGAATAAATTTATTTGCTATGTTAAAAACATTTAAACTTATGACACAACAAAGCAATTTAAAGCTACCGCGGAAAGGGATTCAAAATGGCGCTATGCCGCGATTTATTTTTTCAGTGCTTAAAATATGACCACCCCGGTACTCTCCTGAATACTTCTTGAACAATTTATTCAAATCGGTCAATGTATCACAAAGTGTAGGTAATCGAGGTTCGTACATAAATAATCGGTAAATTTCCTTTACCCGGAACTTCCCTCGTTATGATTTTTTGTTGGGAATAGTGAAGTGAAATGGGACCCAATTCGGTTCAGTAAATAGTCACAATATATATGTGTTACATATACTGTCTTTTCAAACATTTTTATTGGGCACCATTTTATTCCATCATATTGCATTCCTACCAATATTTTACCAGTGTTTGTCTAGCTATGCCACAATTGACTTTGTGGCATAATTTAAAATAAACTGAATAAGTTAGGTGCGGCTTGGGGAGGTATTCTTTAAGTCCTCGGGCAACAGGATATCTCTACCGAAAATAGAGAACCTGATTCTGGCAACTGCCGGGCATTCACATAGCACGTGTCTGGCTGTCTCGTCATCCTCCATACATAGGCGGCACTCGGATTCGTTTTCAAGCACCATCCTGTGCATGTGATATCTTAGACCACAATGGCCAGTGTATAGGCCTACTGCTGTTTTGAGGAGGAGGGGGATAAATGCCTTGCATGGGACAGGCCTGGCAGTCCAAGCCAATAGAGATTAGCTTTTTCCTCAACCAGGTCCAAAATTGCGCGCTTGGCTTTTTCGTGGGATACTCCTAAAGCTGGTTCAGGTCCCACGAATTTCGTCTCTGCTTCATTCTTTGCTAGAAGGTCCGCAGACTCATTTCCCTCCAAACCTGCATGTCCTGGTATCCAGATAAGAGCGATTTTATTGTCGCTCCCCAGGCCAGCAAGCGCCTTTTGGCAGTTCCAGACTGTTTTGGATGTACAATGACTCGCTTCAAGTGCTTTAAGGGCCTCTTGACTATCCGGGAATATGTTTATCGTTGTATGTGTTGTTTGTTGCTCCTTTAACATTCTAACACACAATTCGATAGCATGGATTTCTGCTTGGAATATTGAGGTGTTATTTCCCAGGCTTACTGACAGATCAACCTTCGGTCTTACCCCATGTATTCCAGCTCCTATTGGTTTTGAAGCCGCCCGTGAAGAGGCACAGCTCTCCTTTAAGTAGATCAGATTTATTCTAATCCCACTCCTCTCTCCCTGGGAAGAGCACGGAGTAGGGTTGCTGTGCAGAAAGGGCATTATTAAATGTTCCCTCGATATCTAAGAATGCAGCATTTGCAATCTCCTTGTTTTCTAGAGAGTTTGTTATGCTCTCAACAAGATTGATGCTCACTCAGCGGATGTCGCCTAAGAGCTACGTCCCTGATGTGCTCATCGAGGATTCTCTCCAGGCTTTTCAACAGAAAGGAGGTTAGACTTATTGGTCTAAGCGAACTTGGTAGAGGATCATTTCGACCCACTTTAGGTATATATATTACCTTAGTTGCAGACCATCTAGCCGATATATAGTTCAATGCCAGACTTGCTCTGAATAGTCTCGTTATGAAAGGAAGAAGTGTGTCCAACCCGTTTTGTATTAAAGCTGGAAAGACTCCTCCCCAGGCGATTTGAAGGGCCGAAAGAAATTTACGGCCCTTCGGACCGCCCTTACTGTAATTATTTTGTTGGCTGTCAGCCAATCATCTCCGTGAGGTCGTTTGTGTCGACCTACGAAATGGAAAGTTGGCCGACTATCCACTATCAGGCTACCTGGGAAGTAATTTAGTGCTAAAAGCTCCAAAAGTTTCTTTCCTAGAGCCTGTAAGGTTCCATCTGGCCCTTTTAGCGATCCCAGTTCCTGAACAGGCTCCCTGGACAGAATCTTGTGGACTCTGGCACTGGTAGGTATATCTGATATAACCGCACAGAACCTTTTCCACGACTCTGTTTTGGCTTTCCTGATTGCTTTATTGTAGTCTGTTAAAGCAGTTCTATATTGGTCCCATTCACCTGATATTTTAGCTCGATTGAACAATCTACGAACTTCTTTCCTTAATTTATTCAGGTTATTATTCCACCAAGGTGTATTTCTGTTGTCTTTTTTAACCTTCAGTGGACAATTTTCATGATATGATGAGATTATGGCGGTTGTGATTTGGTCCGTCACAAACTCTAGTTGTTCACGACTATTGATTGAGGTAGATGCGTGGCAGAGATTGGATTGTAGAGACATTTTATAGCCGCTCCAATCTGTGCTTCTTGCGTCACGATATTTAACCTCGACCTGGGGCCTACTATAATATCAAACAGGATGTGTCTATGATCTGAGCACGATGGTTCAGGTGACACCTTCCAGTCAGAAATTTTATTGCTAATAAAGCTTGTACTAATTGTTAAATCGAGAACCTTTCTCCTAACTCTAGTAACAAAAGTTGGTTCAGACCCCGAGTTATTTAAAACGAGTCCCTCTCCCATTAAATAGTTAAAAAGTGACTCACCTTTTTGGTTGATGTCCGTGCTTCCCCACGCTACATGGTCTTCTGCTTCCCTGTCACCGGGGAAATAAGCAGAGCAGACGATTAACTCAGTCTTGCTCTCCCTATCCGGCAGTGAGACGTGTATAGCTGCCACGTCTATTGTGCAGAACTCTGAAAGTAGAAAATAATTTGTGTTCTTCTTGATAAGGATACATGCTCCAGGTTTTCCCTCCGAGCTGCACTCAATTAACTTACCAAGAGATTTACCTAGACCCATGACTCGGTCCGAAGTAGATGTCCAGGGTTCCTAGATAAGGTCAATGTCAATTTGCTCTTTATTAAATGCATGGCTCAGAACATGTGTAGCTGCCCTGGCAGGCCTGCAGCAGTTTGACTTTATTATTTGTCAAACTGATGCGGGCGGTTCTCATTGTCCTTTTTTGGGCCTTTCTTGTTGATAGGCTTCCTGTCCGGAAAGGATTGCCTTTCGCAGACTGGGTAGCCTGTTTAACGTCGCTGCTTTGACCTTTTGAAGATCCAGCTACAGATTCCTCGGTTGCAGTCTGCTTTGCCTTCTTCGGTTCCTGCAGCACTCTTTTTCTTGGGCGGAATGGGACCTGTCCAAAGCCAAAGTATGATCTGTAGTCCATACTTCGTAGTGCTTCCATGGAAGCGTCATCGATGGCGAAAGTCCAAGTTTGACCAGGACCCGAACACTCGCGATGTAGGGCAACCCACTCCCGAGTAGAGTATCCGGGTCATGGTTCATCACTATCAGTCAAAGAGCACATCCTCCGCCGACAACCTTATATCAGGCGAGTCGTCCCGAAGATATACCACGCAGACGCGGGAGGCAGAGGAGGTGTTTTCCCTTCACGAGCCTGACCTTTGCCCTCGCTGGTTGGAATTGCTTAGCCGCATCTTCCAGCCAGTTCAGGCTATTTTCGTCTGCGCAGGTAAGTTGTAGCCAGTACAGGCCTGGAATCTTACCTGCGGACCTCCCCTTCTGGGATACGCCGAACAGCGCTCAGCACCTCCAGGCGCAGATGTGGGTGCAGATGAGCCCGCCCGAGCCCTCTTGTTAGAAGACTCAGGAGTACTACCAACTGACCTTGTTTGCGTTTGCTGCCACCTGCAGCACCGGAATCGGTTTTTTCCGACTCGGGCTGCAGGTTTTGTTCGGAACGTTTCACCTCTGCCTTCGGAGGTTTATCCTCTTCTTGCTGAGGTGTCTGCTTCATTTGCAGCACCTTTTCTAAAGCGGTGTGATATGGTACACCATTCTTTAGGAGTTGGATAGCTTGTGACGTCCATTTATGGCCCCACGTTAATTTTGATTTTCTTTCATTTATTTTTGGCTAAACTCGGGCGCCACCCCTTTTTATAGAGAGAAAGAGGGGAAACTCTTTACCGCAAGGTAGCTTTTAGACAGTGGAGAAGTGAAACAGGGATTTGTTTATAAGTAATAAATGTATTTCCACTAAATATCTATAACTGAACTTTTTGCTTTATTCTTCTGAAATTAATAAATATCAAACTCTGATTATAATACTGCTAATCCTATTACTAAAAAAGAAAATAACCCTATCTTAAACTAAATTCTATTCGTTTAATATTTACAAGGAATCGCTTTCTATACGGTAATTCTAATTTATACAAAATTAGTTAAACAAAGAAAGAGTAACTCGGAATTTTTAAGGAGCGTGTAACGTATGCCTCTATTAAAGCAAAATAAACTATTTACAGAATTATGGTCGGCGGCTGTGTTAACTGAAAAACGGATGCAACGGTGCTTATGCATGCAAAATTCTACTTTCGGTTAATCAATCAAAAGAAACGGAAAATATATGTAGCTAGGACGGATAAATTCAACATTTAAATCATACCCTGGTGATAGATGCATTTACTGCATCTAAAAAGGACGGACATACAGGCGGATCGCTAAAATGTCAATTTGTGCGGAAAACAAATAAACAGGGTCTCATTACTTTTAAAAAATTAAAGAGAACAGGCCTTAGTCCCCGTCGGTAAAATCATAG
The DNA here is from genome assembly GCA_030620095.1 of Kuschelorhynchus macadamiae. Taxonomy (NCBI): domain Eukaryota; kingdom Metazoa; phylum Arthropoda; class Insecta; order Coleoptera; family Curculionidae; genus Kuschelorhynchus; species Kuschelorhynchus macadamiae. Next base: position 53,075 of record JAUTXW010003636.1, read on the forward strand.
ATGCAGACATTTTGTGCATCTAATAATTTCATCAGGACGGACTTCTAGGCTGCTCGAAAAAATGTCAATTTGTGCGATACCTCACCAAGGCCAAGTGATTTGACTTGCTGTCGTCCGATATTTTTAAATAAATTTGAGAAGGGTGGGGGACCCCCCTTGAGCTAACGCGTGGCAGGGAGATTCTCGATGCTTTCATCCGAATAAAGCAACCAGCGTTTGACAATGCAATCTGCCTTAGGAAAATGGAAAAATATTTTCCCAGCCTTTCGCGACAGTTTTAATATTACATATATTTTGGTTAATTTATGCACTTTACATCTACCCATGAATGGATTCTCTAGCACGAAAAATAAGAAAGTTACGGCTATCTTAATAAATAAAACATTTCTTCCTACTTACAATAGAATTAATACGAAGTAAGGCATTTCTGCATAAGATAGAAATAAAATTTTGTGACTTCGTTACAAACTCCCTTCGTAAACATCGAGGAGTTCGTTTTCTTTTCAGTTTGAGGCTCCCCTCATCCTGAGCTTTGTTTCCATCTTTAACCTGGGATGGGGATTTTAAGAGTTCCCTCTCCTGGTCAGATGAAATTGCATGTGTTGATAGCGAGATATCTATAGCCATCATTGTTGGTGACGGTGGAACAACTTCCATAGCCTCTACCGAGGAAGGTTCTTGTCCAACCTCAGGTCTTGGCAGGATCAGCTGACCCATCGCCGTGGTGTGTTCTCCAGTTGCCTGAAGATCGAGAGTTTGACCCCCTCGTTTGGGTTTTCTTGGCCCATATTTTTTTCCATACGAGTCCCACGAGTAGCTAGGGAAAGGTTGGTCTACCACGGCAGAGCCCCGCATTACCGTGGCAAGGCAATTTTTTTCTCAGGGAGGTCGCCCGGTGTCCCAGAGGCCCGTTTACGACACCTGATTTGGACTCTATTCATCCCTTAGCACGGGTGCACACACCTTTATGGTCACCATAAGATCCGCACCCATGAGAAGCCCCAGAAGACTCTATTAAGCCCCACAACTAAACGACAAAAGTGTGGACACCGCGGGGGAACTGAATAAGTAGTCTCCATATTGTCAAATACCGCCATTTTGTTACGTCAAGTTGAATTCGTACCAGTTTATCCCATTTCATATTTAATTTTCTTTAAATTCGTACTACAACTGCACCAGTTTATCTATATCACACTTAATTCTTGCACAAAAATTAAGTTCATTTAATAAATAGTATTTTCAGGCTGATTTTTTAAATATTGTATTAGGCCGCTATTTTGTTTTGCTATCCTGAATTCATATCCAAATGTTACCAGTTCATTCCTATGTAACACTTAATTTTTTGTGCAAAATGGATAATCAGTTTTTATAGTAATAATGTTGTTAACATTGTTCAGCCGTATTGGATTTTTACCAAAATATTACCAGCTCATCAAAATTTGAAGTCAATCGTAAGTAGTCTTTAAGATATGCCGCGAACTCACAGCTATACAGACAGACGTGCCGACGGAATTAATAAAACATACTTTTGGCATATAGAGACGCTAAATCGTGAAAATATGTAAAACCTGAGAGGGTGTTTTTTGACGATTACGAGCATTTTATTTGGCCGCCATTTTATTCGGTCTTCTTGAATTAGTACCACAATTTCACTAGATGATCCCTATACCAAAATTAGTTATGGCACACAATTTGAAACCAATCCATTTCAATTTTTAAATATTTCATTAGTCCGCCATTTTGTTCCGCAATCTTGGAGTCGTACCAAAATTTTACTATTTTATTCAACATACTACTTTAATGTTGGTGCAAAACTTGAGATAAATTGGGTAAGTTGTTTTTTAATATTAATTCTTTTAACATTTCACTAGGGTGCCATTTTGTTTCGCCATATTGGATTTTTACCAAAATATTACTAGATCATGCCCAGATGACCCTTAATTTTTGCGCGAACTGACAAACAAACACACACTCCGATAGATGGACCGACGGAATTGATAAAACATATTTTTAGTATCTAGGGATACTAAGACGTGAAGACATGTAAAACCTGAAATGGTGAATTTTTCACGATTACAAACATTTTATTTGGCCGCCGTTTTGTTCGGCCATCTTCAATTAGTACCACAATTTCACTAGTTGGTCCCTACACCACAATTATTTTTTTAGCTACCATTTTGTTTCGCCATCTTGGATTCGTCCAAAATGTTACCAGTTGATTCTAACATAATATTTGATGTTTGTGCAAAATTTTAAGTAAATTGCATAATTAGTTTTTTAATAATATTTTTTTTAACATTTCACTAGACTGCCATTTTGTTTGGCCATATTGGATTTTTACCAAAAAATTAACAGGCTCTCACCATGTCATTCGGGTAAGTAGTATTTTAGCTATGCCACGAACAGACAGACAGACAGACAGACGAAATGTTATGGCATCTAGGACCCTGAACCGTGAAGATCTGAAAAAATCCCGGAGGATGATTATTTCACGATTACAATACTTTTTTTGAATTCGGTACCAGTTCAGTTATATCCAGATTGAATTAGATCCGACATATTTTTAATTTGGGTTAAATTTTGCTGTAAAATATCTCTACAGTAATTCGTTAATAAAGCACCCCGATTCGTAAACAAAACTTTAATGAAGAATATACGCCACAAACAAATAAAACTTAAAATTTTACATGAGGCGTTCAAACAAGTGTCTCTCGAACTAACGTTTATGAGTACTGGATCGCATTTTTTCCTTGCAACCGGTTCGGGATATTGATTTTCTTATAATTCTAAAAATAGATTTGATGCTGATTTCTAGGTCAAGTCGATCACCGAAGTAGTGGAATTATATTAATTTCCATAATTTAAAAGACGTAGTGTAAATATATTTTTTTTATGATAACATTCCATCTGTCTTACATTTTTATATTTCTACACATTTTTATTTTTAATTAACAGATTTTTTTTTATTTTACTAAGTCACTTGTATATTACTTTTAAATATATTTATATATTTTTCGTCACAGTTTTTTCAGTGTATCATAATAACTCAATTCGAGACGTTTCCTTCACGTCAGAACTTGAAAAATTATGCTGTCTATAGGCAACTTAAAATACATTTCGGCTCAACAGGGTTCACGCGCTGCATAAATACAAAGACACGAGTGCGATTTAACGTCTCAAATTTTGCAGTTATTTAGACAAAGGATGTCTAAATAAGGGCGGTAAACAGCCATTTTGTGAAAAAAAAATTATGTGGCTCGGTATCTGCGCCAAAAAATGATCGAAAATGGACAACAAATTTTTGTATTCTAAATTCGAATTTTTCATAAAAATTCGCATTTAGCGCCCAACTATACATATTTCCTTTTTAAAATTATATTGAAGCTAATACATATCTTTTATAGTTTTAACACAATATTACAGCGGCGGAAAGGCTTGTAACTGATCAATAATACTGCGTGCAGTTCCCCCTTAAGAAAATTATTCAATTTACTTCAAATTTGGAACAAAAATCAAATGTTACATAGGAATGAACTGATAACATTTTGGTATGAATATAAGATACCAAAGCAAAAAAATAAAATATTTAAAAAATCGGCCTGAAAAAATTACTTATGAGGTTAATTTCAAATTTTGTGTAAGTATTAAGTTTGACATAAAGATAAACTGGTAAAATTGTGGTACGAATTCAAGATGGGGGAGCAAAATGGTAGCCAAATATGTTTTAAAAGATCAACGTAAACAAATCTTATTCAATTGACTAAATTTTGTAGAAAAATGAAATGTGATATAGAGATAAACTGGTACGCATGACCTAACAAAATGGCGGTGTATGTCAATGTAAAACTACTTATTGAATTTATTTTAGATTATGCCCAAAAATCAAGTGTGGCATAGGTAGAAACTGGTAAAATATTAGTAAATGGCGCTCAATAAAATTAAACTGAGTCATACTTTACTATCCCTAATAAGGGAAAAGATTTATACCTGAGAAGCTCGGGTAAAGGAAATTTTACTTCGATTTATTTTTAATATTGGGGATATATATGTGGCCTTTGTTGTGACATCATCCTATGTTTTTCCGTCTGCTCTGTACATTGCTCCATTAGTTTTGGTCAAAAGGATGTCAGTTATATACAGGGTGTTAGTAAATAAGTGCGACAAACTTCAAGGGGTGATTCTACATTAAAGAATAATGACAGTTTGCTATATATACTTATGTCCGCAAAATGATTCGTTCCGAGATACTAGGTGTTAAAGTTTTTTGTTAAAATCTGACGATTTATTTATTGCTCTAAAACCGGTCGAGATATGGCAATGAAATTTGATGGGTTTTAAGAGGTAGTTATTGTGCATTTTGGGTAATTGATTGGTGAAATGATCTCGATTTTTTTTTTTATCAATTCCGTCGGTCAGTTTGTCGATCTGTCTGTCTGTCTGTCAGTTCGCGGCATAGTTTAAAGACTACTTATCCAATTTACTTCAAATTTTGGTCAAAAATTAAGAGTCATATGGAGATGACCTGGTAACATTTTGGTAAAAATCCAATATGGCGAAACAAAATGGCGGCCTAGTCAGGTTTTAAAAAATATATATTAAAAAAAGTGCTCATCCAATTTATCTCAAATTTTGCAAAAAACATCAAGTATTATATTGAAATCAACTGGTAATATTTTGGTACGAATCCAAGACGGCGGAACAAAATGGCGGCTTATTAAAATATTTAAAAATTCAGCCTGAAAAAACTACTTAATGAACCGATTTCAAATTGTGTGTCATAACTAAATGCGGTATAGGGATCAACAAGTAAAATTCTGGTACTAATTCAAGGTGGCCGAACAAGATGGCGGCCAGATAAAATATAATCGCGAAAAAATCACCTTCGAGAGTTTTACACGTCTTTACATTTTAGCGTCCCTAGATGCCAAAAAATATGTTTTATCAATTCCGTCGGTCCGTTTGTCGGTATGTCTGTCTGTCAGTTCGCGCGTCAGTTGCTAGCTTAAAAACTATTTACACGATTAACTTCAAATTTTTATTAAAAATTGACCCTTAATTTTTGATAAAATGAGTATGACCTGGTAATATTTTGGTAAAAATCCAAAATGGTGACGTAGTGAAATGTTAAAAAAATTATTATGAAAAAACTGCTTATCTAATTTATTTCAAATTTTGCGTAAACATCAAGTATTATGTTGGAATCAAATTTTGGTACGAATCCAAGATGGCTGAACAAAATGGCGGTATATTAAAATATTTAAAATGGTGGCTTAGTAAAATGTTTAAAAAACTCAACCTGAAAAAACTACTTAATGGATTGATTTCAAATTGTGTGCCATAACTAATTGTGGTATAAGGCTCAACTAGTAAAACTGTGTTGTTATCTCAAGATGGCGGAATAAAATTGCAGCCAAATAAAATTTTTGTAACCGTGAAGAAAATCACATTCTTAGGATTTACATATCTTTAGTTTCAGCGTTCCTAGATGCCAAAAAACATGTTTTATAAATTCAGGTCTGTGTGTCAGTTCGCGACATAGTTTAAAGCACTACTCACCTTTGATTGACTTCAAATTTTGACCAAAAATTAGCCGGTCATATGGGGATGACCTGATAATATTTTGGTAAAAATCCAATATTGCGAAACAATGTTAAAAAATGTTTGTTAGAGAAGTGTATTATCTGGGATTAAGATCCAGTAAAAAAACAAGTATTTTTTTTAATTGTCGAAGTTTCGCAACTTAATTTTTGCATCCTCAGGACACATCTACAGATCTTATATCATGTGTATAACCCATATTATCAATACTTACTAACTACTCCGTTGTTTCGCCTGTTCCGCATATATTACCCAAATATTAAGTTTCTAAATGGTTTTCGTTAACAATCCTTTTGTTGTTATGTTAAAATGGTAAGTTATTTGGGGTTCGGATCAAAAAGAAAATAAACGACTTTTGCAACTTTATTGTTGCATCTTCAGGACACATGTAGATTCTATAACCAGCATGAAACCTATATTATCAGTCTTCATATATTCCGTTTGTCCGCAGATATTTCCCAGATATTAATTTTCTAAATGGTTTTTTCGTTAACGATCCTCTCGTTTTTATGGTAGAGTGGTGTTTTATTTGGGGTTAGGATCTAGTAAAAAAACAAGACTTTTTAAATTGTCGACGTTTCGAAACTTTATTGTTGCATCCTCAGGACTAGGGGTTCAAAGATAATTATGTACGGTATAAGATTTTGATTAATCGAAAATAAATAATAATAGTAATAATAATCAACAAACAGTTAATGGAAGAAATAATGATTAGGCTAAATAAGTTTAATAACAATATATTCTTATTTGTAACAATCGCTACACTGTTGATGTGATTAACCTTTATTCAAAAGATAGTATGTACATATATAAAAATGATATAGTGCAGTTTATAGAAAAATATAGTATTTTGTAAAAAGTGAAAATAAATATTTCTAGATCTTCTCATTTATCGTTCGTTGAAGAAATAAAAAGAAGACTATTTTTCACTTTATTGTTTAGCTGTCTGTGCAATTCTGTGGACAAACCTACTACTGCATTTTTACTTGTATAATGATGCTTGTACAATAAGTTTCAAAAGTAGATAGTGCATCCAAAAGTGTACGCGAAAATTTGGGTTCGTTTTTTCATTTTAATAGTGCTTTATTTATACATTTTGATTAACTGATTATTTTTGATTATTCGATTATTTTCCATTAATCGATTATTGACTACATATTTCGATTCATCTACGTTCAAAAATAATCGATTCTATATCCTGCATAAAATAATATTTTCAAAAGGGTTTTCGTTAACAATGTTCTTGTTTTTTATGTTGATGATTTATTATGATTGTTTATGAGTGTGGTCTTTTTGTAGCGATCCAGTAAAAGAAACAAATGTCTTTTTTTAATTGTCGACGTTTTGCTACTTTATTGTTGCATCCTCAGGATATATATATATATATATATATATATATATATATATATAAATTAATGCTCCCAACGAAAGCCAGGAGTCACAATGTAATTCAATGCCGGTCGTGGTATTAGCCAGTGGAGTAGTTGTTTTTGTGATTCCATTTTGTGCCTTTGCCCTACACGGGGCTCGCTAGTCTATGGCGGCCTGATGAGCTCTAATAAGTGCGAAATCGCGATCGTCGTTTGACTAAAATGGATGTCATTGTTTCTGCTGTGATGCAAAACATGTTCCAAACAAGGATTATTTTCTTATTATGACGTTGGTGTACGTGGAACGAAAACATACTATCGTTTAATGCTCCCAAACAAAAGCCAGGAGTCGCAATGTAATTCAATGCCGGTCATGGTATTAGCCAGCGGAGTAGTTGTTTTTGTGATTTCATTTTGTGCCTTTATCCTACACGCGGCTCGCTAGTCTATGGCGGCTTGATGAGCTCTAATAATAGCGAAATCGCGATCGTCGTTTTTGATGAAAATGGTATTATTGTGTCTACTGTGATGCAGAACATGTTCCAAAGAGGATCATTTTCTTGTTATGACGTTCTGTCTGGCTGGAATGAAAAAAAAAAAAAAAACATACTATCATATATATATATATCATATATATATATATATATATATATATATATATATATATATATATATATCTATATATATATGTATATATATATATATATATATATATATATATATCTATATATATATGTATATATATATATATATATATATATATATATATATATATCTATTTATATACATCGGTCCGCCGCTATTGCCCAGGTATTAGGTTTCTGTTAACGATCCTCTTGTTTTTATGTTAGAGTGGTGTATTATTTGAAGTTAGGATCTAGTAAAAAGCAATTTTTTTTTTTAATTGTTGATGTTTGTAGTCTTGTTGTATCTAGGGCATATACATTTTATCTGTATATTCCCATATTATCAGTCTTTACCTACTCCTTTGGTTTGCAGATATTTCCCAGATATTAATTTCTAAATGGTTTTCGTTGACTAT